>JUFY01029292.1:0-23960 GCA_001855655.1 Leptopilina clavipes | reverse complement strand
TAAGCAGGCCTGGACAGTAAGTATAGATATAATGTAAACAAGGTAAAGCAGTTAGTATAATGTGTCACTTTCAGTATTAATTATATCCGTATATTTAGATTATTTATTAATATATACAATTATGCATTATGAAAGTTTGTATACTTAAAGTTTAAAGTAAGAAAGTTTGTTCTTGATTTTTATATGAATTCAATTTTGTAGGTTAGAATGTCAAAATTCAAGGAGCGTGATATAAAAACAGTTTGTACGTTTGAATTTTTGCAAAAAAATATTGATTTAGTGAAACTCCCTTCAAGAAAATGGGTTTTTTCACGAGGAAACAAATTATTTTCCGATTTCAAAGGGTTGAAAATAATGGATATGTTAGAAAAAGAGTTGCAGCATTCCCAAAATATGAAATACAAATTTATGTCGATGATACATTAATACCATTCTGTGAATACATTTGAGTAATGAGTATTGATGAATTGGAAGGCATTTTGGAGAAAGTAGATAATTATCCGTAAATTTATAGAAATTAAATATTTATATGTTGTAAACAATATAAAAATATAAGACAATTTTTGTAAGTCTACTCTCTAAATTTGAATTAGTAAAAATTTTAACTAATTTGAATTAGTGACTCACTTTTTGCTTTCGAATTAGTTAAAATTTACTAATAAATTAGTAGAAAAATTTTTTTTTACTATTTATTAGTAAAATTTAACTAATTCGAAAGCAAAAAGTGAGTCACTAATTCAAATTAGTTAAAATTTTTACTAATTCAAATTTAGAGAGTAATTTATTAATTTGTACTGCACATATAATTAATACATATTTTTAATAAAAGCTAATATATGTAACTCTTTATTAATCACTGGGTAATCTTTATATACACATTAATAATTTTACACTTTACACTTATCAATAAAAAAGAAATTTTTACATTAAATATGAAAAAGACACCTGGAAAACTGTCAATTTAAAAGGCACAATGCATTTTCGGCCGTTTGCAATTTCAGTTCCAGCACTTTTCCCTGCAGACTGCACTAGTATCGTTAACCGGACACACCGAATAAGAATTGGAAATCTGAGTACACGTTTTTCTAGAAATTGAATTTTAATTTGAATTTAATTTCATATTTAATTATTTTTCGTAATATGGAACTTATGTCAAACAATAATAATTCTACAAAAAGAATTTCGGTAGAATGGAAATTATAAAACTGAAATTTGGGGTATAATAATGCGTCCCAAATCGGACAACTGGATTTACTTATCCGAATTTTGATAACTAACAGTAGAATATGATTAAAAGGAAAAGGAAACGTCATGAAAGAGGTCATTGCAAATAATAATAGTAGATAATCTGTTCTATAAAAAAAAAAATCCATGGCCTTTACATGTGCTTAAAACGTTGAGCACCTGTGTACTTTGCCGAGGCCAGTGACATCGAAAACCACTTACTCTTTTTTTTACCTTTGCAAGAAATACATTAAATACGTACAACGAGAGGTATTTATCTTTACGACCTTCTGCCAACATATATGAGTAATCTTCATTGCGGAAGGGCGTGTCGCATCAAAAATTTTTAGGCTAAAGTACAAAATTTTAATACCCGAGATATAATTTTCCTTTTTACAAAAATTATCCCTTTAACCACAATTGAATTTAAACGCTACTTTTTCCAAAAATTGAAAAATCGCAAAAAAATTATATTTACATTAACACATGTGACGCGCTCCGAAGAAAGGGACCTTGGAAGCAAACGAATTATAGGTTATGTTTGTGATATATTTATCTTGATTAAAACTTTCTTTTTAATTATATGTAAAATCGAAATCGAAATAGAAACATCAATGATTTGTATTAAGATCCTCTTTTTGTATTTTCACTTGGAAAATTACAAACATAACCTAAAACTTTTTGCTTCTAAGGTCCCTTTATTCAGAGCGCGTCACATATGTAATTAATTCAATATAATAAGAAAAGAATATCAATTAAAAAATAATTGTTAATGTAAGATTTTATATTTTTTAAATATATGTATCTAATTCGGGACTTCGGGTAAATGGCAATTTTTATTTTCTTTTTCAAATAAAATTATTTCTAATTAAAGGGTTTTTTGAGAAAAGTTCTTAGAGGTCATTCATTAGATTACGAAAATTATTTACTCAGTTAATGTGTACATAAAAGTAGACAAGGTGAGCGCAGTTGTTTATTTTGTCCGCGGTCATACAGTGTATGGCAGGAAATATGTAAAGTATGAAAAAAAAACTTTATAATGTGGTAATGATCTTTAATTTTTTTTTTATAATTCTCCTGAAGGTAATAAAACGCAGCACGAGTAGAACTTGCATCATCGTAAATTTTAACTTAATTTTTCATATATATAAATACTATAAAAAAAATTCTAAATTATTCTAAAATTCTAATTATTAAGTGTCATTTTTTTTCTCAACGGTTTTATACTCAGAAATGAATATAGAATATAAAACATTTTTTTATAACATTTTTTCATGAATTTTATAAATAAACAATTTAAATACTATTGAAAATAAAAAATTTTTCAAAACAAAAATTATTTTTCTATACTACATTCCAAGACAAAAAAAATGTTCTTTTTATTTTTAAATTAGTCAACTGGATCTCGAAATATTTTTTTATATATTTAATACTGCTAAAAACTTGAATTTTTAATAACTACCAAAAAAAAGCTTTTTTTTGTGTGAAAATTTCAGAAAATTATTTTGATCACACTAGGAGTAAAAATAGTGATTTAACGTTAATAATCAAATTTTTTAATTTTAGGTGATCCGTTTGAGAAATTCTGACCTTAATATGATACTGATTAGAATTTTAGAAGATTCATTTATTTGGAATATAATGTTATTTTGTAGAATAATTTATAAAAATTTCATTTATTGCATAGTATTATCAATTTTATTTTTTTCGTAAAATACTTATTGATTCATATCCATTAATCTGATAAAAAAATATCATGATGACTCGCGCACAATATCTGATTTACGTTTTTCAAATTTCATGCAATAAATAAATAACGAGAACTTAATTTTGAATATTCTAGTTTCAACTGTATTGGAACGAAGTCAAATGAAATATTTACTGATTGTCTTTCAAGTTTTTGGAAAGATATTTTCATGAACGAAAATATTAACTGGAACAGACACAGATTGATACAAATTTATTATTATCTTTAATGATTCATTGCGATATTTATTTTTAAAAATCTCCAATTATATTTTAAGCACAAAAAAAATGAAAACTAAGTATCGAGATTGAAAATATGTTTACTTAGGTACATATTAAAAAATACATAAAATATAAAATGAAATATGTTTGTTTTTTAATATAACTACACGAAAATGTAGCTTATATTTTATTTTTGGCTAAACAAACATTATATTTGATTATATTTTTAACAAAGCGGAGAAGAATTACCTGATAAGATATACTGTTTTTTTTTTGCAATTTACAACAGATTCTATTAAATCTAACGCTTTGTTAAACATTTACGCGGACATTCACTCCTCGAAGCGGGAACCATGACCGATTTATTTGCACGATACTCTCCCCGTTGTATTATGTTTATTAATTTACTCCTGAGAACTCGAAAATAATTTTTAAACACACAAAATTCATACTTTTTTTTTAAAATTAAATTGATAACTGAAAACACAAAAAAATAATTTAAAAGCAAAATGTTAAAAAAAATTTTTTTTTTTGTTCAACTTATTTTATTATTGATTATTATAACATTTATTTATTTAATTATACAATATGATATGACAATTATACAATATGTATTGAAAATATTATTAATGTGACAATTAAAAATTTTTAGTGCATCATAATAATTATTTATTTAATTAATAATTATTAAAAATTTTTAGTGCATCATAATAAATATTTATTTAATTAATAATTATCTCCTATTAATTAATCAAAATTTAAAATCAATAAATAAACAAATATGGCCAGTATTATTATCATAAATATAGGTGAAAGCAGCAAAGGTCCTGAAAAGAACGACACGTGTAAGAGAAAGCATTCAAATTTATAGAATCACGTTGCTCGAGGCTCTATTCATAATTCTTCATTTTATCTTTAGTAAAATTAACTACATTTTTTGCATGTTTATATCCCATATTCGATTCACTCAAGCTGAAAGTTTCGTGAAAATTAATTACACTAATTACACCAGCTCGTTCTCGTTATATTGGCCTATTAATGTACCAATAAACTATACATAAGTGACAAATCTTTATAAGTGACAATTAATGATATACACATCACGAAAAAGTTTTAAAAAAACCACAAACATAACTTTTTTTTTTACTTAATTTTTGCAACTGTTCGCCTTTTGACGTATAAATGAATTTGACCTGAATTTTGAGGTTATATTGACCTGTGAAATTTGATCTAAATTTTGAGATTACTTTGACTTGAGAATTCAGATCTTAATTTACATTACTGCGTAAATCTCATTTTATAGGTTAAGTTTATTTATTAAACTTATTTAACTTATTTAAACTTATTTAATCGAAAGTGTAAAATTTAATGATCAATGTGTTATTTGACTACGTCATTTATTTGTGAATTCAGATCCTAATCTAAATTAAATGTTATTTGGAGGCCATTCTCCGGAATAAATATTAAAAATACAGACAGACTTTTTTTGTGGGAGATAATTTTCGTAAAAGACTTTCGCATATTTCATTTTATGACGACGCTCCTATATAGTATGAAATATTTTACTATATATAATAAAAGTGAGGTTAAAATTTTTTCGTCTTGTGACCAAGGACAAAGAAATCATCAACGTTCGCCAAGGTCCCAGTCAGGAACAAACTACACGGCGGATGTATAGTTATAATCTCTTCCTAGGTTACGTGGGAAAGAAGCAGAAGTCATCTCTATTCTGATCGTGGGGAATTATCTTCGAGCTTATACATAGGTATAGAATTATTAGACCGTACATATATATAGATATAGAAATAATGCTAATTCACACACATTTATGGCGTGTAAAAACATTAACAATAAAATACCATCCGGTAGTTATGGAACCTTTGTGAATATATGTTCGTATGTGATAAAAGACTAGGAATTTGAAAATTTATATTAATTATTCCAATTTAGTTGCCCTGGCGAATCCGCTTAACCAAACTCTGACCGAATTTGGTCAGGTTTCGGTCAAGTTTGCCCTGAGATAAAATATTGCAAATTAGTGAAATATGATGAAAAAAAATTGTAAATAATGATAAATTAGTCTTTATTTAGTTGATGTGTGCAAAAATTACTTTAAATTAAACTTAAATTGATATTTAATTAAATTAAACTAATTCTTGCACATAATTTTTGCACAAATCAACTAAATAAATAATAATTTAGCATATTATTCATTATTTTTTAAATCATGTTTCTTTAATTAATTGCAATATTTTCTCTCAAATCAAACTTGACCGAATTCGGACAGAGTTTGTTTAACAGATTCAACAGAATGTAAAGAATGTATAATTATAGTTTTGAAGTTTCCGTAAATAAAATGATTTTTATACTGTTTTAGTGTGGGAAAAAATTTCTATTATTCGCGAAGAAATTTAATCCAAATTTACTCCATTATATTTCTGGTTGGAAGAATCTTTCCTGTGGGGAAGATCCGGCTGATCTTAATAATATGTCACTAGACATCATTACAAAGGTGTAATGTTTAGATCCTGTTGGGTGAAACATAAGGTGCTAATTATCAGAAAGTACGATCACTCTCTCACAAAGTGATCTAGTTTGACTTCTTTTCCCTCTTAAATACTGTACGTTCAAACTAGTACCAAATACTATTACCTTACAAAGGAACTATCCTTTCAATTGCAACTTATTTTCATCTAGCGAAAACTTTCTTCGTCAAAGTAATTATATCATATATCATCTTGCATGTGGAAATAACAGTTCTATGATGCGGATAAAGTAACCAATTTCCTTCCCTGAGATAATAAAACAGTGGAAATTTTTTTTTTACCACGGAAAGACAAGTGACAACTTTCTGTGATTGTGAGAAACAAGTGACCACTTTGCTGTTGAAGAGGAATAACAACTTTGTATCTTATATAGGAATAACCGGAATAACTGACCACTTTGATATTAAGGACAAGTGACCACTCTGAAAATTTCTGAGATTGAGAAGCAATGCACACCAAAGAGATGTTTTATAATTAATATTTTCATAAAGACAACTGACCACTTTCCTTTATGACGACGAATGGACAATTGACCACTTTAATACTAAGGACAAGTGACAACTCTACTTCAAAAGACAAATGACCACTTTCAGCAAAAAGCGAGGAAAAAAGCGATGAGAAGACAATAGGTCAGTAGGAAACTATCCATAATCTGTAAATTTCGCCCATAATGCTCAATGTATATAACCACGAATCGCGGTACACTTTTTTTGTCGATTTGTATCCTTGTAAGGAGAGCAGTGTCAAGGGGACGAAGCTAAAATCAAGGGACCGCATTTCAGACATATAAATTTAATAATGGATCCCAATTTTTCGAAACTGTTATGAATAATTATACAGCGGAAAATTAGGATTAAATTTTCACAAACAGATCTGGGTATTTCTAATAGAAATGACGACGAATGGACAATTGACCACTTTAATGCTAAGGACAAGTGACAACTCTACTTCAAAAGACAAATGACCACTTTCAGCAAAAAGCGAGGATAAAACAATGAGAAGACAATAGGTCAGTAGGAAACGATCCATAATCTGTAAATTTCGCCCATGAAGCTCAATGTATATAACCACGAATCGCGGTACACTTTTTTTGTCGATTTGTATCCTTGTAAGGAGAGCAGTGTCAAGGGGACGAAGCTAAAATCAAGGGACCGCATTTCAGACATATAAATTTAATAATGGATCCCAATTTTTCGAAACTGTTATGAATAATTATACAGCGGAAAATTAGGATTAAATTTTCACAAACAGATCTGGGTATTTCTAATAGAAATGACGACGAATGGACAATTGACCACTTTAATGCTAAGGACAAGTGACAACTCTACTTCAAAAGACAAATGACCACTTTCAGCAAAAAGCGAGGAAAAAAGCGATGAGAAGACAATAGGTCAGTAGGAAACGATCCATAATCTGTAAATTTCGCCCATGAAGCTCAATGTATATAACCACGAATCGCGGTACACTTTTTTTGTCGATTTGTATCCTTGTAAGGAGAGCAGTGTCAAGGGGAAGAAGCTAAAATCAAGGGACCGCATTTCAGACATAAATTTAATAATGGATCCCAATTTTTCGAAACTGTTATGAATAATTATACAGCGGAAAATTAGGATTAAATTTTCACAAACAGATCTCGGTATTTCTAATAGAAAATACATGATGGTAATAAGCGTTTAGTAATTGGGTATGATAAAAATTGAAAATTATTCAGTAGCATCAGTGTGTTCAAATGAGTGCAAAACGTCGGGATCCACTCTGCCAAGTTCAGGGTTAACAAGTTTCAAACCTGTCCTGCTTACAGCAAATGCCCCGTGTGAGTAAAGGCTGTGAACGCACGCAATGTACAGTGCCATAAACTTTCAGTTGTATGGCTCACCTCTCCTTTGCACCTTCTCCACTCTTCTTATTTTTCTACATGTGTATAGCTTTGCTTCATTTCATTATCCTCTTTCTCGCCCTACACCATTGCCATTACATGGACGTCTAAAAACTTTTATAAACGTAATCTTTGCTGACATAAACTTTTACGATACTAGACTCTATATAAAAATTATTTCCTCGTGCAGTTGATGATATCCTAAATTTTCCAATCATTGGAAAAATTGTCGCAATAAAATTCCAAAATGGTTAATAATTTTCGATTGTAAAAGTTTATTATTTTTTCTCTTGTTCTAATCAATTTTGATCGTGTTGTGTCACCTTGAAAATTTTCTTCTTCTCTAGAGTTGAATCAGGGCCGAGGACACGCATAGCACTTATTATTTATACATGTATGCTCTTGTCTCATATACCATCGGGATTACTTCCTATATCAACATCTCGTGATATGTATAACAGAAACACTCTCATTATTTTTACAAAAAGATGTCAATAATCCATCATATGGAAGTAGGTAGAAGTAGAAATAATTCTTTCCGTATGTCTTTGTTTAAAGAAAGTTGTTACTTTTTTTAGATAAAAATTTTATACGGAACTATTTTATTAGATACCATTTTATAAGAAAAAAATCAATAGTAAAGAATCATAGAAGTAAAGAATAAAGATTTAAATGGAAATGAATGTGAGTATTTTCGATTTAGAAATAAAACGTGATAAAAGTTTTCCAGTTAATTTAATCCGTTCGCGAGAATAAATTTATACAGCTTCACTTTTTACTCCATATATAGAGAGGATAGAATTGAGACTATAAATCTTTAATGCAAGTCCATCCGGAGTTGCTTACACATAGCGGAAGGTCGGGAATGATCTCACATCAGACACACGGGAAAAATCATGCTCCGCATCAGAATGTTCGAATGCGTCATTCATTTTATCTTTCATTCAATTTACATATTATTTTGTGTAAATCTTTTTTTTACTACAATCCAATGGATAATTTTGTCAATTTTTAAAATCAAAAGATTAATTCTCCGAAGTGATATAAAATATATAATTAATAATTTAATTCACCGCCAATTCAGCAATTAGTCAGTATAATAATTTCAAGGACCTCAAATGAAATATCTACAGGTAAATTGTTTTGGGTTGTAATTTGATTTCTTCATGTTTCTTCTAGAGTACTATTTATTATTAGGTGCGTTTCTTATTTGCAGATTCCCATACACCCTTCGCATTCTCGAGTTGAGTTTTAGCGTCTGCATTCTGGAATGCGGTTGTTCCACTCTGGCAAAACTACCACCTACATATTATATACTATCGCTGTGTGATGTAAGAATGGATGCCACTAAGTTTCCCGGTAATATATACATATATATATATAAATATATATATTCTTGTATGCAAAACTAAAAGTCGGCAATATCTGTTCTTCAACGTCTCACAGTATTTTAAAATTTAAAGTGACGCTCATTCAGCAACGGAGAAACGGATAGGTAAAAATATTTTTTTTCAGGCACAGTGGGACGATCATCATCAGTAGAGAAAGGAATTTTTGTAATACCAAGTGAAATACATTTTTAATATTTCTTTTGTTTCAGATACGGTGCAGGTGCACTGTTCTCGGTTTTTTTTAGGGAACCAAATCGTAAAGTACAATTCGAATCATTGTTCTTATTTTAGGTGATGATGTTGCATCAAGAATAGAAGGTAAATAATCGTAAATAACATTTTGAATATTTCTTTTTTTTAGATGATGATGGCGAAAATATTTTTTATTTTTCAGGTTCAGTGGGACGATCATCATCAATCAAGAAAGGAACTTATGGAAGACCTAGTGAAATCATTTTGAATATTTCTTTTGTTTCAGATATGGGTGCAGGTGCATTATTCTCGGGATTCTCTTAGGAAACCAAATCGTAAAGTACATTTCGAAATTTTTGTTTGTTTTTGACAGTGGTTGGCTTTAGTAGAAACCAAAATTTGAATATTTCTTTTGTTTCAGATGCGGGCGCACGTGCATTATTCTCGGGATTCTCTTAGGGAACCAAATCGTAAAATACATTTCGAAATTTTTGTTTGTTTTTGACAGAGGTTGGCATCAGTAAAAACCAAAATTTGAATATTGTTTTTCTTTCAGACACGGGTGCAGGTGTTTATTCTCGGTTTTCTCTTAGGGAACCAAATCGTAAAATACATTTCGAAATTTTTGTTTGTTTTTGACAGTGGTTGGCTTTAGTAGAAACCAAATTTTGAATATTTCTTTTGTTTCAGATGCGGGCGCAGGTGCATTATTCTCGGGATTCTCTTAGGGAACCAAATCGTAAAATACATTTCGAATTTTTTTGTTTGTTTTTGACAGAGGTTGGCATTAGTAAAAACCAAAATTTGAATATTGTTTTTCTTTCAGTTACGGGTGCAGGTGTTTATTCTCGGTTTTCTCTTAGGAAACCAAATCGTAAAATACATTTCGAATTTTTTTATTTGTTTTTTTCCTGATTCAGTACTTAATTTACAACTTTTGTGTTTATTGAAAAGAAATTTTTAACCCTTCTTCGAATTTGTTTTCTGTGACAATAATAATTAATGCAGAATGTGTGTATTTCAACACGTGACAAATTGGACATGGAATAATTTTTTACCAGTCCGTTTCTCAAATAGTGTCTACAACCCCAAGGATGGAAATTGGAACCATGTCAGCGGAAACGACACTGTAAATAGAGGAAACCAGGAAAGTGGGACTTAGGAGTCTTCATGACTATAAAAATTCTCATACAGAAACGTATTATTTACGATATTTGATTCTTTTTTTCACACAATTATTGCAATAATAATTACTGATTCGCAAATTAGAATAAATAAAATCCAAAATTCTCGTATTGTAATCAGAGGCATTTATTTACATGATAAGTAACATGAACACTTTAATAGTTACAATTTTTTCCATTCACCGCAAGTTTCACGTAAAATTCACTCGTTTACGTTTTCACAAACGGAGGATTTTACATTTATCTCTATTTATCGCAGTCATTCTTTTTTTTCTAAATCCCAAACAGTTTTCCAGAGTAGACAATTTTTTTGTTTGAAATCAGTGGGATTTAGTTGATTCATTTAGAATTTAAATTTTGGCCGATGTCACGGAAGGAGACTACTTCTGATGGGTCTTTTGCTGAAATCATCGTCAATGTCGTGTAAATCAGGAGGATCGGCATAACCACTGTCTTCATAGCGTGTGCATCGTGATCCCGGCGATCTTGGCGGATGAACTGGATGAATACTGCAAAAAGAATTTTCAAATTATAAATTATTTGCTATTCCTCTTATTTTCCATATTAGACAGAATTTTTTTATCAAAATCATCTTTAGTTTACAGTGTAAATTGTCATACCAGTTTGGTGACTAGCAACATCGTAAATTTAATATTTTCCCAATGGTTAAATTAAATTTACATACAAGTGAATATTTTAATTTTTAAATTACTGAATTCTATTAGCATACATTTTTTCTGGTTATTATAGTGAATGCAAACATTATTACCTGGTACATCTAGAAGGACTGGTTTCTAATGGCTCGTCATATCTTCGCGATAGCATTGTAAAATCTCTGTGTGCTGCAATTATTTTCTGCAGACGGGAAATTATTTCATAATCTGGTGAACATATTGGTTCGGTTAATAATTTTGCGACAGATGCTCGAAAACTCTGCAACTGTAAATTAAAAATACTTTTTTTTTGACAAAGATTCTGATTAAAAATATCTTCACTTTTATTGTGTAAATATTTGTAATATCAACTTCAGTACTGATTGGAAAAATTAAATTTTTTTCGATACCTGCGATTCTCGACGAGTCGTTTCAGCTAGTTGTTGTCTGACCTCGAGTAGAGTTTGTTTCACTTGAGTTAATTCATCTCTGACAAGTTGCATCGAATGATCATTGATTGATCTCTCCTGTTCGGTTGTTTCACTCGATGTTCTCATCTGATCCTTCATCATTGTCAATTTTCTGTTGTATCGCGTTCTTAGCATTTCACTTTCAACCAATCTCTTTTGGAGTTCCTCTATTTTTCTACTCCGTTCCAATGCGGCGATCTGGAAAGAATTATTTTCTCTTTGAAACAAGGGAAAACAGGAGGAAATATTTTTCATCTTACTTTGTAATCGGCAGCCTCCGTTAATTGTGAACTCAATTCCCTATTTCTTGCTTTTTCATCGTTCAATTGCATCTGTAAACGGTCAATTTGCTTCGATAGTTTCTTTGCTCTGTAAAAATAATTGTCATTTATCTTGAGCGTTAAAATATTAAAATACAATTATTATTTAATACAATTATTATAAATTTTTATAAAAAATATATGTGAAAAAAGAACCTAAGATTTGCTTCGTCTCGTTCACTTTGCAGCATTGATTTCACTCGAACACTGTCTTCCTGAAGACTAAGTTTTCTCCGAAGAAGATCCAAATGAAGATCACGTCTTTGCAATTGTTCCCGAAGAGTTCGAACCCTTCTTTGAAGTTGATAAACAACTGACGTCTGAAAGAAACGAATAAATTTGATATAAGAAAATTTTTTTCTCCAATTTTCCAAATTTATCCACTGATGAGATGATCTAAAGAATATAGAATAATTTTTCCTGTGAACATACTTTACAAGTGATATCAATTTCTAATTATCTATTTAATAGACGTGAGATAAGAAACAAAGAAAGATATTCCTTTTTTAGACAACGATAATCAATTTTTCAAAAGCAGAATTATACCAAATAATGAGCAATAATAATTGACGATACACAAATACTGTGTTGTAAATTTTACAACGTGATGAAAATTTTACTGCGTATATATCAGTTTTTTGAGATTTCCTATCTGTCGATTTTCGGAATAACTCTGCATTTGTATTACGAGCCAGATATTTGATAACGATTACAAAAATAATGCATAACAAATAAATTTTCTGCAAAAGAAAAACTGATATCTGCTGTCCAAAGTAAAAACCCAGTAAGTCGCATTTGCCATAAGAGCGAAAGTCGAATAACAAAGCTAAGGGACGCTCGCCCATATGGCAAATGCGACTTACTAGGTTTTTACTTTAGACAGCAGATATTATAATTTCTCGTATATGGATTAATTTAGCTCAACGCTCAATAATCGAATTTCTCCTTCTTGTAGAAATAAATAGTATAAAGAAAAATTGAGTGCAAATAAATTTTCTACAAGATTTTTAAAACAAGCCTATGAGCTTACTTCTTTTAAGCAAGGCAGTTCGTGGTATAATCGTTCGCGTCGAATCCTGGGAAATGTTGTGTAGCTGCAACACAATAGCTGCAGCAACAGAAGTGCATAGTAACACACAAAAGTAAAAATTTTTTTTTTTTGATTTAATGCACACAAACAAAACACAAATATACGACAATCAAGATGAAACTTAATAACTTAATTTGCTTTACCTTGTCGACCAATTTATCGGTCTCGAGTCTTGACAATTGTTCGGCTCGCACAAGTAATGATTCTGTCTGTAGGTCCATGCCAATTTCTTGAGAAATCTCATCCATTTGCATCGATTTTCCTAGTCTATCCAAGAATGCTAAAAACTGTAAATATATATGTTGGTACAGTCGTATATTAAAGCGCGTAATCGCCAGAGTGGGGGAAATGAGAGTAAGAGAGAAAAACGCCAATGTCCCTCTCATTCTCATTATCCCCACTCCGGCGCTTGCGCACTGCTTCTTCTTGGTTAAGTATCTTAAGTATTTTACACCCTATTTAAATATGCAATTAATACAGTCACCATGAAAAATATTTCTCAAATGTTCGAGGGAAAAATTGTTGTGAATTTTTTTTCTTTTGCAAACTGAAAATAAACAAAATACTTACGTGCTGTTTATCTCTACGTAACGATTCTCTCGAAATTTCACAGGACGATAATTCCGATTCAACTTTGTGATACTTTGCCTCTAATGCGGCTCGTTCCTCCTCCAAATTTCGAATCTTAATCATCGTCGTTTCCACTAATTCAGCTTGACGGTTCACTGAATCCGTGGTTACATTAACTTTCTCCTTTAGATTTTGTATTTTCTTTAAAAAACAAAAAATTTCCACTTGAATATATTTCGTTAGGATGAAAAATTATTTTGGATTAAAAAAAAAAAAGAAAAAAGATTTTCGCCTTTTAAATCTGATAGTTGATTTTTAATAAAATTTTTAAAATATCACAAGTACCACAGTTTGATCTTTATTGTCAGCGAGAATCTCCCGTAAACGATCCTTAATTGCATTCTCATGTGATTCAACAAAACGATTTGGTGTACTAAGAAGAATAGCAATTGATTCCAATAGATGACGTAATTCATTATGCACCCTCTGTATCTTTTCCTCCTTAATTTTCAGATCCTCTGAAAAATTAGCCCCCCCCCCCAACCCGAATTTTAGCAACAGTATTAGAATCTCAAAAATTCTGTTATTAATCAATCGACCAACCTCGTAATTGGCAAATTAAAGTTTCCTGACTGGAAATATTTCCGCTCGCGCTAGTTATGCTTCGATTCGCATTCACCAGCTTGTCTCTGAGATCGTTCAACTCTCGTTCAGCTACTCTGTATTGCATCTCGAGACATTCTTTTTCCTGGAATTGAAAAAGGAAGCAGTTTTTTCGCGTCATTACTTTTCTTTTACATTGCCAAACTGACACTGAATTAATATATCTTCAATTAAATATATGTGACGCGTTCCCTCAAGAAAGATACCTAAGAAGCAAACGAATTATAGGTTATGTTTGTGTTAGATTTATCTTAAATAAAAGTTCCTTTTTAATTATGTACATTTGAAACCAGTTTTTATTGATTATTTCTGATGTAATGAAAACTTGAACATCAATAATTTGTAATAGTAATCGATTCTCTTTCTGTATTTTTACTTCAATAATTACAAACATAACCTGAAACTTTTTGCTTCTTAGATACCCAAGTAGCACGTAATATTACTGTAATATTACTGTATAACATTACAGGTTATATTACAGTAATGTTACAAAAAAGTACACAAAATTCTGTTTAAAGTTTGTAACCGTGTAACAGTAACAATGTTACATGGTAATAATAAAAATTCCATAAAATTTATCTTATACAAAATTTTGTGAAATTTTTTGTAACATTACTGTAATATTACAGTAATGTTACTGTAACGTTACTGTAATATTACAGTAATATTACAGTAATGTTACCGTGCAATATTGCGGTAACCTTGACGTGCAATATTACAGGAATGCTATTGTGTAATATTTCGGCAACCTTGACATGCAATGTTAAGGCAATGTTGCGGAGGTGGGGCATATTAATTTTGCGGTAAAATTGCAGCGCAACATTGCTGCAAGGTTACCCGCCATCTGGGTTGGGAGAAAATTTGAAGAAAACTGTTCCATATTTATATATTATTCAATATAATTTTTTTTTTCGCGAAGAATAATTACTGTCACACAAACCTGACGGAAACGATCTAAGTCAATTAACTGAGTGGCAACTTGTCGCTGTAATTGATCTTTCTCTAATGTAATTCGTTCTAGAGAATCCTTGCAAGTTCTAAAATCGACTTCTACACTGCCTAAATGAGTCTCGACAGTTGTGCTTTTAGTTCGAAGACGATTAACTTCCTGAACGAGTTCTTCTGCTTTATGAATTACCATTTCTGGACTATGATGAGTGCTGTCACAAAATTCGGTATTTAACGCATGAGCTAATCTTCTAACAAAATCCTGCAATTAATTATGTATATAAATATGTATTATTCATTTAAATTTCACTATCAAATTTTTTCTGCATGTTCTGTATATAGTTCTCCATACAATGACCAATCAGTTTTTTGATCTGATCAAAAATCGAATTTTGGCAGGTCAAAAACGACCAAAATTTTTGGTAAAATTCAACAAATTTTATTTATTAAATAATTTTTGAAAAAAAAAATTTTTAACAATATTAAATTATTAGCGATTGTTGCGAATGTTTTAATGAGTAAAATAAGTTTGTTTATTTATAAAAATAAAAATAAAAAATTGCAATTTTTGTCTAAGCTGAAAAAAATTATTCAAAATAATAAAAAAAAATTGTTATTAACGAAATATTTTAACTCAAGGTAATTTTTTCTAAATAGTGTATAAGTAGATGTTCCAAATTATTTTAAATTAATTTTTATTGTATTTATGTTTGTATTAAAAAAGTTAAAAAAAAAATTTTTATAGTTTTGGGGTTATGTTAAAGTGTATATCATTCCTCCTTAAAAAATAGTACACGAACCTGTAAATTTAGGCGCGCTCGTTCCTTTAACTGAATCTCTTCTGTAATATTGTGTTCTAGTTGACGAATTTTCTTTTCATATTCTCGTACTTTTTCCTCATGATATTTTACATCACGTTGTAAACCTTGAATTGTGATTTCATTTCTCCCTTGAGAAGCATATAAATTTCTCTCCCTTTCCTCCAGTTCCTTAGAAATGCAAATTTTAAATTCAGTGAAACCGACAAAATTGCCAAAAAACAAAAATATAATATATTAATAATATATACGATTGTTATGCTATATTTTTATAAAATTTTATAAATTTTATATTATATTTTATTTTAAAGAAAAAACCTAGTAAGTCGCATTTGCCATAAGAGCGAAAGTCGAATAACAAAGCTAAGGGACGCTCGCCCTTATGGCAAATGCGACTTACTAGGTTTTTACTTCGGACAGCAGAATATTAATTTAATATTAATTAATATATTCATAATATATTATTATTATAATGTATAATTGGAATAAAATTCAATAAAATTTTAATTTTTCAACCTGTATTCGTTTTTTAAGACTCAAAATAACAGAATTTTGTCGTGCTGCTTGCTCTCGTAGTTGATCAGCTTCTACCTGAAGTTCCACGACCCTCTGGTCCCGTGATCTTACCGCGTTCTTCATTTCTTGAAGCTGGAAAAAAATTTATTTTTTTTAAAATAATAATTTAAAAAAAAAAAAAAATTTTTTTTTTTAAGAAAAATTATTATAAATTGCTATTAATTTCATATATAAATTTTTTTTCTCTCACTTCAGACATTAATCGATCACGTTTGTATTCCAATGCTGCCAATTCGCTCCTTAAGGCTGTAGTGACCTCATGTGTCATTGCCTCTTCTGATTCAATCTTTAAATAAAAATTTACATATAAAAACATATAAATAATATTCGATAAACATTGTTTATAATAATATAGGAAAATAAGAATAATTTTTAAAAATGCGAAAAAATTTATTTTTTAAAGAAAAATATGAAACTTAAATTTAAAAAAATTCCTTTTTTTTGATATTTTTTCTTACGCAAGAAAATTTAAAATAAATTCACAACGTTTGAGACGTGAGCAAGCTTCTAAGGATTCGATCCTCGCTGAAACTGATTTTAAAGGTAGTATAATAAAATGATCTTTGTGGAAAATTTCCAGGTCATATAGATGCGCACGATATTTCTACAGAGCTGTTTATAGGACAAAAGATTACGTGACTTGAAATCGTGCAATGCACGAAGAGTCAGACTCTTCGGTCAAAATTTATTCCAAATGAAACATTGCAACGTTCATACAACCAACAAAGCACATAATATTTCCCAAAAATTTCAGTGCAATATTTAGGAAAAATTTCAATGCAAAGTCCATGAAATGTTGATACAAAAAGTACAAAAAGAAATTTAGGAAATTTATTTTTAAAATATTTTCAAAATAAAAATTTGTGAGATTTTAGAAATATGTCAAAAGGAATTCCCTAAATTGTTGAAATTATAGATTTAAGTAATTTTATACGGTCGTATTTGTGAAAATAAATTTGTTCTTATATGAGAACAATTTAAAAAATCATCCAGTCCGGTGCCTGATTATATAATGTGAGTGGAATAACTATAGACATTGAGACAGAGAAATGTGGTCGCCATCTGTAGCCCGACACTCGAAGTTCAATACCAACCACAGAGTGTATAGATCTGCTGTCCAAACCTAGTAAGTCGCATTTGCCATAAGAGCGAAAGTCGAATAACAATGCTAAAGGACGCTCGCCCTTATGGCAAATGCGACTTACTCGGTTTTTACTTTAGGCAATATTTCCTTAATATTTCAGTGAAATATTCAGAAAATATTTTTAAAAATATTATAAAATTATGAAAAAAATAAATTAAATGAAAAAATTATATGACTTTAAGATAATCTTTTATACAATTAAAAAAAAGAGAAATTTATTTGATTCGAATAATGAATTACTTGACTATTATCAAATAAATATTTGATACAAATAAATATTTATTTGTATCAAATAAATTTTATTTGTCTCAATTAAATGGTATTTGATTCAAATACGGAAATTATTGATTCAATTATAGTTTATTTGATTTAAATAAAAATTATTTGGTTCAAGTAAATATTTATTTGATAATAGACAAATAATCGGTTATTTGAATCAAATAAATATTTTTTTCAGTGTATTACATGAATATATTGATTTTCATCGTATATTTTTAGTTGTTAAATAAAAAAGAAAGGTATGAGAAAAAATTAAAAACAAACAAATGTTTTTAAATTAAAGAAAAAAATTTTATTTTTTTGTAAAATATTATATTCTCGAGTGGAAATAATAATTTAGGTAACAACGACAGGTAAAATCGATCCCCTGTAATGCTATGGCAACACACCCTTGTTCTTCATCTACAGGTCAATAGCTTTTCCATTATACGCAACTTCAATTTAAAATTCAATTCAAATTGAAGAAAAAAACATAATAACAATCAACCAAGTTACGAAATTTATTGATCAATTCCTTCACGTCAAAAATATAATTATATTAGTTTTTATTTTTTTTCATTTTTTTTTTCATTTCATATTCGAAATAAATTTTGCAATTGTTATTATATGTAAAAATTATTAAATTAATTTATCAAACAAAACTAAAATAAATTAAGAATTGAATTAACGAATAAATTAACTAATTAAATTAACACCAATTTCTGTATTGAATTCTAATAAATAAATTCTTGACCGTGGAAATTTCGAAAAAAGAAAATGTACAATCGATTGATATATGTGCCATATATATAGATCATTTATCATGTTCAATGAATCATATATAAGATTAAACAATCGTTATCAATGAAAAAGAATTTTTTTCTTTTGTATTTGATAATTATTCTTGCAATCGATCTTCGTGGTTAAATGCCATATTTTCATATCCATTTAAAATAGAAATAAAAATAGTTTGTAAATTTTTTAACAATTATAAAATTCACATTTAATGTATAAAGGGCGATTCCATGTAAAATTTGCATATGGACAATTTAATTAGGTTAAATATATTTTTTTACGTTCCTTAAACAAAAAAATTATACAAAGTGTTTGATTTTTCTTTGACTTTTAAATAATGTTAACTTTTTTTTATCAATATTTAATTATTATTAATTTCTATAATATAACTTATTTTTTAATAAATTAACATAATCGGTTTATGAAAAGTTTCACATAAAAATGAGGAATTATTTATTATTAATAGAGGAAAAAAAGAAAATTTTTATAATTATATAAATAATAAATTTAGACTTAATAATATAGTTAAAGAATTAAATAATTAAAAAAGTTGTAAATAATTTAAAAATAAATTAACAAATAATTTTTTTTTTTTTAATAATACATTTGAAAATATTTGTAATAGTTTGCAAAAAGTTTCAGAGTGGGTTGAATACAATTTTTTGTTTAAATAATTGTTTTAAAGAAAAAAATTTTTTTAAACTTTTTTTCATTTTTAAAAACCAAAACTTTCTTCGTTTGCTAGAACCCTTCACTCAACTCAAAGAAATGTTAACTGAAATTTTTGTTTCGAAAAATAAAAAAGCGAATAAAAAAATTTTTTTTATGAAACAATTATTTAAACAAAAAATTGCGTTTGCTCACTTCAAAACTTTTTACAAACTAATAACATTTCTCCAAGTGTGTAATTAAAAAAAAATTTTTTAATCGGGTCCGAATTAAAAAAATTAAATTTGTTTATAATAAATTACCATTTTGTAAATAAATATTTACAAACAAAATACGTATATGTTAATAATATATATAAATAAAAAAATACGTATATATTTATGTTTTCATTGAAGAAACGAGAAAAAAATATATTTAACAGAATTATAATGTCGACTGCAAACAAATGGAATGGCCAGTAATTATTTTTCTTCATTCATTTGTAAATCTACAAAAGTTGAACTAATTTTTATTCTATTTAATACTAGAGAAATTTATTAAATTTATTAATATATTGATAATAAATTAAGGTTGTCCTAAATTAATAAATAATTAAATATTGATTAATAAATAAAGATTAATTAGATTATTATTAGAAATAATATTAAGTATTGGGCTGCAGTAATCGACTGCAAAACTAACAACTTGAGTAATAGAAACGCCCACATGAGACTCAAACACGTTATCATTGGTTGTGCCATATATGACCTTGAGAAAGAGCCAATAAGAATAACTCGGTTGCGACCTCTACTGAGAATAATACGAATTTGTGTCAAATAAGCCACTTATTGCATCCGACTACTCAATTTTTTATAATACATGAAAATGAAAACAACAAAAAGACAATTAAAAACGTTAATTAATACTTTTTTTTAATTTAAATAACATATATTATATTTTAACCTAATTACTGAATTTTAATTCAGAACAAAAAATTATTTCTCTTGGAAAATAAACAAACTGAATATATTCTTCTTTTTTCAATTAAAAATACTACTAAAGACAAAAAAAATATAAGAAAATTATATAGAAAGTGTAAAAAAAAAAACAGAAAATGTTGCTGTAGGAGAAAATTGATCAAACAAGGGAAGAAAGTTTTAGGCAATAATTTTAGGAATAAGCTAAAGACAAAAAAATGTAAAAAGTGGAATTTGAAAATTGAAGAATATATTTATGAGCCTAGTATAATTTTACATATAATTTAAAAATAAATATAATATTTCAATATTACGGACGTCAATGTTTATGTATATTGGAACACACGTGACCTTATATATGTGTACAGATATTTATCGAAGCGGTGCGGTAAAAATGTGTGAATAAATTTATAAACAAATATCAGTAACAAACAATAGAGTGCAAATTTACGGTGCATATTTTATTTATTTATTTTTTTTATTCGATTTGAAAAGACCTTTTGCGATGAGATGCAAAGGGTTTCAAATATCTTCAAATCATCGTCTTCACTTCCGTGAGTTTCCTTCGTATCATCCTCCGCGTTTACAATAGTACTCATTTTTGTTTCTTCTTTCTAAGACTACAGCAGCGCGCCGAATCTATATTATAAATATTCTTTCGTTGTAAAATTCGATTGGGTCAATTGTTTTCTAAAACTATATGTATATAGTTAAAACTCGTCACTCACATTCTTCTTTAAAAAAAAATCTATACAAATATATATATATGTTTTTCACGCGAAACAATGCTTGACAAGTGTTTCCCTCGAACGCACGAATGTCAACACTTCAAGTAAAGAAGTGGGGGGTTGTCGTCGTCGCCATATTGCAATTCGACGAGATACGAGATAATCGAAATTTATCGATCCAAAAAATAAAATAACGTAATTAACGTTTTATACTCTAAATTGAAATTTACTAGATTAATTATTTTTCACTGTATTATAACTATATTATACTGTATATTATAATAAACAATAAATAATAATTACAATTATAACTTAAATAATAACTCAACTTTAATAATTTCAGTTTTTATGTTAAGTTACTTATTCTCTTATTTCAGTGAAATTTTTTGTTATAATATTGGTTGTATTTTCAAATTTTTTTTCATTGAGCCCCTATAAATAGGCAAACATTCATGACGCATTTAAAAAAATTGTTTACAATAATATAAAAAAATTTTGTTTGGAAATAGAAATTAGATTTGAGTTTTCTGGACAGAAATTTAATAATTAAATGTTATTTATTTTAATGCTAAAATATTTTTTAACAGTCGGTAAATTATCATCAGAGTAAATGAAGGAACCTTGCTAAAAGTCAGCCGGTTCCGAATTTGGTAGGTAGATGGGGACAGAAGTATTAAATTGTAAAACTCCGCCGATGGTTGTTCACTGCCGAACATCATCGATGTCATAGATGTGCTAGGATTTAGTGGATGGTTATCCACTGCCAGATATAGCTGACATCATGGATATGTTCAGTAGATCTTGACGTGGTGGCAGGGCTTTTCACTAAAGGACAACCAAAACAGCAAGACCAAAATGAGCGATTGTAAAAACAAGGAGTACCTGCAGAGTAATGCTTCGGCTAAATTCCTGACTGGTTCCGACCGTCAAGCGCCTAGCGCAGGGCGGTGGCCAGTGGCCCAAGGATGTAGGAGGGCAACAACGCGTTGAAAGTATCACAGATGCCTACTAAAATAATTTTATGTTTTTAGAATTTAGAATAATTTTTTTGAAATAAATAGTATTAGGTCACCCACAGAATAGGTCAACAAAGTACAAATTCATTTTATAATTTTAAATCATTGTTGAATAAAAATTTAACAATGGAAGATATTTCTAATCTACTCTTGTTAAAATTAAGACAAAAATTTTCTTATTGTTACAGAAAAAATATTTTTTTCAAATTTTTATTTATTTGAATGATAAGTAAAATATAAGAAATGTTTTTTGGAAAGTTTGTTATCAAACTAAAAGACATATTTTTAATGAGTACCACTTTTTTATTACATGCATTAAAAAAAATTTATGTTCTTTTTACTGATAAATAATATTTTTTCTTTTTATCTATACTCGATACACCTGGAACATTCTAATTGGTTAACAGCATTTAAAATCCAGTGATATTTTAAATTTACAATATGAAATATTAAGAATAGTGAAATTTTGAAACTTGCAAAATATTTTTAAACTCTAAAAGACTAGTCTTTTGCGACAAACGAATAGCAAATATTATTAAATATACAAACAAGTTACACAGCAAGATTGTAAGCATTTACTAATCTTACTATTAATTTTAAAAATTGTTACATAAGATATACTTTTAGATTATAAATTTGGAGATTTTTTAGATTATAAAGTTTATATAATTATCAATAGAAAACTTTTCTAAATAATAGTAAAGTATTTTTTCAATCTATTCTACGAACGATAAGTCATTAACCATCTTTAAGGGTTGATATAAAAAAATTAATAACATATTTTTATGTCTGGCCTTAAAGATGGTTAATGAATAATCGTTTATAGAATAGTTTATATTTAAGCTAAAATTACTAAAAATTTCTTTAAAAAATTTAAGTAAGTTTACATTTTAGAGCGAGACTTTCATCTGAAAGTCGATGCGACTAAATTTATAAAAAAAATCTAATTTTAATATATATGAAACTCTGTGATTTTCTAAGTTTATTAACCACAATATTATGGTATAAATTTTATTTCCTTCAATACTATTAATCTATCAAAAGTAGGAGGTTCACGATGTGATTTCGTCACCTTGAATTTTTCAATTCTTTAAAGAACATTATTAGTAAAAAAATCGGTCACTGAAAACACAGGTTACGTACACCAATATTAAGCTCATTTGGTACACAAACATAAATGAAAAAGAAATTTAAGCATGGTATAGGTATGGCTAATATTGTATAAGCTATATATTTTCTGTAATATGCCAGCAAAAATACACTAGTATGCCAATTTTTAGTCAAATAATGTAGAACTAAGGGAAAAAAACGTTTTTAAAATTTTGATCATTCTTTCCTGTACTAGGTATGGGATAGAATTGACCCTGGCAGTCTGGTGTGTTTTCCACTAAACCTCCGCTTTCCCTGCGTAGTTAGCATAACCGCCACAGCCAGTTTCCATTGCACCCTATTACATATATTGAGCCCTACGTGGTCCTACATCATCCTCGTGCTCTGAATTCTATCTAAAGTCTAGGAAGTTAACCTTCATCAAATGCTTTAGGTACTCCTTCTTATTTTTGGCAAATTGGCCATTGGAGAGTTTGATGGTAGTTAATGTGGCCTTTCGGATAGCTAGAACCTTATGGAGTCTTGATATGCTTCTAGTACTCTTTCAATATTCTCGCAAAAACTCCTCCAGATGATACCCTGTACCTTCTCAATCTCCTTCTTATAAGAATTATTACGATCAGCTTGGTATGAATCCCACGCCTGCTCACATTTTTACGTTTTTTAGCTTTATTAAAAAGCCTTCTCGCTGTTTGCCTGTGTCCTTCCAAACAAGAGTTCCACCACTTGGTGTCCTTGTTGGAGTCCAGCTTTTTGGTTTTACAGTTTCTTTCATAGGAGGAAATAATCGACTCT
>JUFY01029289.1:0-13527 GCA_001855655.1 Leptopilina clavipes | reverse complement strand
TGATCTGACTTTGACTTTGACTGAGTTTCAATTTTTTTTACTAGACACGTGTTTTTCAGTGACAGTTTGTGCCTAAATGTCAAAAATTGAAAAATTACTGGGCCAGTATTGTAGCCGAAGCTCAATTATTCTAATTTACCAATATTGGCTCGAACCTCGGCCCAATATTGGCGCATTAACGGCACCAATTTTCAGTTGTTTGAGTTGTGCTGCAATTGAACTGAATCCTGGCCCAATATTGGCGCATTTTCGGCCCAAGTTACGAGCCTATATTCGCAAATTTACATTGCAAGTAGCGAGTCGAAGCTCGGACCATTACTGGACCAATATTTGCACTAATTGTAATTTACTTGAATTTTGCTATGACTGGCCCTAATCTTGGCCCAAAATTGTCGCATTAACGGTAACAATTTTCAGTTGTTTGAGTTTTTGTATAATTGAACCAAATCTTGGCCCAATATTGGCGCATTAACGGCCCAAGTATTGAGCCTGTATTTGCAAATTAACATGCCAAGAACGAGACGAAGCACGGACCATGACTGGGCCAATATTGGCACCAATTCTCATTTTTACTTGAATTTTGCTATGCTTGGCCCGAATATTGGCCCAATATTGACACATTAATGCCCTAAGTATTCAATTTTTATGAAATTTATACCTACATTACTGAATAATATTTTTGTTTTTTATTAAATTTTATTATTATGTGATATTAATTATTAACATAATATAGATATTGTTCATTTACTTTACTTAAACTTATATGTTAGGTCTTCAGTGCGTTAGGTTGCAAGTTCGATTCCCGCAAGCGTTAGAAATTTTTAATACGTTTGTAACATAGCGTTTAATACCCTTAAATATGCTACGACTGTATTACGATTTAATTAATTAAAATAATTATGGCGTGATTTTAGAATTCATGCTCTTGACAGAGAAAACAGTCCGATAAAACATAAAAGGTCCGTAAAGTACCTGGGTGTAATATATTGATGATATATTGAAGACTTTTTATTCAAAGGCAAATAATTTAAAAAATTTTTTAAATGAATATTTTATATTTTAGTACCATTCCTATGAAAATCGCATTCGTATATATTTTAAAAAAATATTTCACCCTAAAAAATATTCATAATATGAATTTTTTAACATTTCTTGAACATGCACCTTCTTGAAAAAAAAATTATTACAATAATAAAAATTGATCGGACATTTTGATTGCACGTAAAATATTCTTCAAAATAAGAAAAAGATCAATAAAATATGTCAATTATTTTAGAAATAATGTTAATTTAAAAAAAAAACAATGTAAATTCAAGATTTTTTGTGATATAGTGTATTTAAAAAATTAACCCAATCCTTTTGTTTAGGGCTCATTCTTTTGCAAAATTTTAATAGATTTTAATGCATTAAACAGATAAAATTTTATTTTTTATATATTTAAAAAAATAAACTATTTTGTTCAGTTAACAAAACATTATTATTATATATGTCGAACAAAACGCATTAAATCAAATTATTTTATTAGATCAAGAAAATTTCATTTATTGCTACTAAATGCAAACACATTCTTATAAAAGTTAAAAAAAATGTTAAAATTTTAAATCTGAAGGCTTCTGTTTGTATAAAATACAAAACTATACTAATTTGTTATAAAATAAATGGATAGATTTTGAGTATAATTTGAGTTTTCTTGCTTTTACATTCTTTTAATTCATGTAGAAAGTATCATTATAATGATTAATGATGTTAATTTATTTAAAATATACAATTTTGTAGTAGTATTTCTAGCATTTCCTTTAACGTGTTCATCAAAAAGTGATGGCAGACCACAAACAAGTCTGACACTATTTTCCGAACGGAGAAAGTGCAACAGCTATTAAGGTAAAGGTTAAGAAGAAAGAAGAGGATAGAAAGATTAAATGCTAAGCAGTACCGCAAGATTCCGAAGGTGAACATCAAATTCTATGAGTTCTCCGTTATGTACTTCCTGCATTAAAAAAGATTTAAAAATTAAGATTTAGATGATCACCTAAACAAGAATAAAAAAATTCTTTATTCTATTTTTTAAACTATGCCGTGTCTAATATTTAATTTTTTTGTCTCCAATTAATATATACCTATGTTAATCGTAAAATCCTCATAATCAGAAGTATGTGCACATAGTTCTAGTTCGTGTTAAAATTAAAGTGCAAATTTAAAAATCAAAATTGCAATAAGCCTCAGTATTGTTCTTTAACTTTAAAAGAAGTTAAGATTATTTAAAAATTTTTGATTTTATTAACTTTTTTAATGCTAAAAATTAATTTATTTAAATAGTTATAAAATAGTTGACTGTAGAAAATCTTTCTTGAAATATTATAGGTGGCTTGCGCATTTCTTCCAAGCTTATAAATTCGAGTTTAAAAATAAAATTGACCTCTATAAAAATATTTTTTCTTTTATTTTCTTGATTGTAGAAAATGTAGTCAATTAGTAAAAAAATTATAATTAATAGGTACAGTACGTAGAATGTTACATGGAATTTTTTCTGTAAATTTCTGTAGCGTTGTGAACCATTATTCTGTACGAAGTTCCTGTTAATTTCCGATGAAATTAAATATGAAATACATAAAAACTTTTTTAGTAAATTTCATATAGAATAGTATATAGACATTCGAAATATGATTCCGGAATTTGACATACTTTCGCTATATGTTAAATTCTGTAAGGACTTCTGTGTGACATATTAAAAAAATTTCTTGTTATAATTTCATACTGAGTTTTGTACGAAATTAATAAACTTTTTAGGCAAAATTGAAATTTCGCAGAGAATTTTTTCCCGTGCGAAGTTCGTGTAAATTTTGTATGAAAATTTATTATAAAATTCATAAGAACATTTTTTAAAATCATTTTTTGCATAAAATTTTAGAATGCTCTTAAAAATTTTTTCACTATTTAGAAATTTGTTATATGAGTTCCTATACAAAATTAATATTTATTTATTTATATGCCTCCTGCATATTCTATTTGAATTATAAAAATAATTTACGAATAAGAATTGTTTGAAACCAGAAATTTCATCAAAATTCTTATACGAAAAATATTTTCAGAATTCTTATGAAATCTCCTGGGTAAATTTTCCGTTTAATTTTCCCAAGAGCGGGATGCTAATAAAATTTTATTATATTAGAACAAATTTTAACAATGGAACCACGAAAAACAGTGAAGATTGGTCTAAGGTCTGATTACATTTTTTAAAATAGACTTAATGAAAAAACGAAAAATGCTATCATTTTAAAATTACAAGTTAAATTCTGTTTAAATTGACCTATTAACTCTACTACTGATAAAATAATACGATAAAATTTGATGGCAGTATTAACTATTTTATATAAGGAAGATCTTAAATATATATTTAAAAAAAGTAAAAAAAAATTTTACTATTACAATAAATTTGTCGAGTATTTTTATTATTCGTTTTGGACACCCTATGTATAGACATACATATATGTACACATATGCGGAACTGAAAAGTCGGAAGCCTCCAGGTTTACACCGGTTAATATGGTACACTGACCTACTGTCGAGTCACGATGACTGCTCTTCCCCTACTACATTGTTTCTTTACCCCCTTCTCTTTCACTTCTGAACTCTTCCTTATACTTCTTTACCTCCGAAACAATTCTGAAGAATTCTTTGAATTTAGTGCTTTCCCTCCTTCTTAAAATCCTTTCGTTTTTCTTGCCTCGTACATTTAAGCTTATTTGATTTATGTTAATAATAAATCATTATTTTATTATTTATACTAAATTACAATAAATAGTTGTGGTCAAAGATAAAAAATAAGTAAATTTCACACAAACGATACGAGCTTTTTAAAATAAATCAGGGCAAGAATTGTTAATTTGGTAAAATGAAAAAATACACTAATTAACTGAACTATATTTATTTAATTTTTGCACAAAGTCATTGTAAAAAATTTATGACAATGAAACTATTACTAGAAAAAAAACACATCATCCCAATCCATCTCAACTGAACAAAATTGGATTTTTAAAAATAAACCTAAAATTTCTACTTTGCACACAATTTTGCCCAATTAATTTAGTAAATTGAAATTTAATGAATATATATATAAATTTTCTTTAATATTCTTTACTTATGGGTCTGGTTTGCAAAAAGATTGTTTCTTTTGGGTAAACATACATAAAACATAATATATATAAAAATTAGTTCAAGTTCTATATTGCATTTTGATTGTCTCAAATCAAGAATATAAATAAAAATAGAATAAGCGTGAGAGAAAAAGAGACTAATTTTCTAAAGTTGACAAATTTTGGTAGAGGTAAAAACTCTCCATGTTTATTTGAAAATGTTCACATTAGAAATAATAAAGTGACTAAAAGAATAAAAGGTTAATCGTAGCATTAGTACAATACATTATTTTGTCGACATACTACATTTTGCAGAAAAAAACTTTCATGATAGCAAGTAGTTTATGCATTATACAAATAAAAAAACATTTCAATCAATCCTGGTAGGTAAATAAAAACCTTGAATACGGTGAAGGATAAATTACTTACCCTTGCGAGACATGGGTAAATTATTTTTAAAAATTTATTTTTGTATCGCTTTTAGTTAACGAGATTTGCAACGAGATTTACCCTCAATTATTATGTTTATGATAATTTGATTCTGGTGCACTGTAGTTTACTGATTTTTTCGTTTGTAAAATTTAATATGAAAAATTTAACCAATTAATTTATTATTTAAACAATCAGAAACAGAAATAATTCTGGGTTGATTCAAAAATTTTTTATATATAAATTTACTAACTTTCTTAGTAAAAATGATGAGTGAATTTCTCTCATATTTTACCGCTCCTTCACGTGAAACAAAATTTTAGAATAGTTGTTATTTTTAATAATACTAAAATAAAATTAAAAATGGACTTTTGTTTCTGATCTATGGCAGAACATACGAATAAAGAAGGTAATTATTAAACAGATTTTAATTCATTTTTGTAGCAATATCCTATATAATTGGCGCCTACATTCAAATGACTATAGCTATTTTTCATTTTAGGGACCTAATTAGTGTAAAGCACTAAGAATAATATTTTAGTCTTTAAATATTAATTAAAAACCAATTATATAATTATACTTTAAATTATAAATAGAAAATTAAAACAATTTAAATCTAATAAGGGATACATTATTAGTTTTTAATTGTAATTTTAATAGCAATTATTCTATTCAATATTGCTGTTGTCTATAAAATTGCTTAAATTCTGAATAAGAAAGTGACAAAAGTGAAAGTTTTCGTTATGTATTAAAACAAAAGATTGTCAATCCACCAGGTTCATCATAGATGTTAGTGTTTAAAAAAAAGAAATTTATAAATAACAGTTGATATCATTATTTAAAAAAGAAGAAAAAAGGAACAGCAAATAAATTTCTTCTATTTAAACATTTATCCAAATAGCACGTAATATAACCTTAATATCACTGTAATATTACATTGGACATTCGTAATCTTACCTGTAATATTACAGTGATCTTACTGTAATATCAAAATGTCCGAGGCAATGTAATATTACACGTTGATATTAAGGTAATATTACATAGTAATGTTGAGGTAATATTAAATTAATATATTGTAATATTACATGGTGAACTGAAATACTTTGTGATTTTTTCATAAAAGGTTTTTTGATGGGGTTTCATTACTATTTTTCCTTGTTTAGTATTTAAAAAAAAGTTTCTAAATTCAAGAAGTAATATTAAGTTAATATTACGTTTAATATTATGGTAATATTACACGCAATATTACCATACAGTGGACATTTTAATATTACAGTTAGTTCACTGTAATATTACAGGCAATATTACGAATATCCAATTTAATATTACAGTAATATCAAGGTAATATTACGTGCTATTTGGGTTACTATTAAGTGAAAAAAATGTTCTACATTGTAAATAATTTTATTTTAAAAAATTTATCGCTTTTAAAAGTCCATGCATATAGTGGTGATGTATAAACACAATAATTTAGAATGGTCTTTGTAAATTAAAAGTATAGTTTAATATTATTTCCTCTGTACTTTTACTCTTCTTTGTAAACTGCAAAAGTGAGGAGAATAAAATATGCTACACTGAGAGAAATTTAGCGCAGCGGTGCATCAGGCGCACGAAATGATAAACGGATAGCGTTCTTCAGTTTCGCACAAGCACCGAACGAAAATCGATCAACAGTATCACCGCAAAGGTAGTGGATCTGTCTAATTTTGTGGGACCGAACGTTTTAATACAGAATTCGTCTCACAGAAGCGATGTAACGATATTGCAGTGGAACCGATGGCGCCTGTGTTAAATTTTTCTCAGTGCAATAAATAGATAATTAACACAACAACTTAATTCAAAATTTTCTTCAACCAGTGATCATAACATAATTTTGTTGTATTATTTTTATTCACAGCTACCCTCAAGAATGTAACATTTAGTAAATATTATTTATAGAACACTCCAAAAATAAGGAAAGCGAATAAATATTACCAGAATTAATTAATATTACAGTCAAAGTCCCTTAAGTTTAACTTCCCATTATCGTGTCTCACTTTAATTATCACCCTCACTAACACTAATCATATGCCTTAAATGTCAGTTACGAAATACAATTTGTTGCGCCTTCCCAAACCTTCTTCTTTTACACATTGTTTTAGCGGGTTGTGCTTTCGTTTATCCCACTTTAGATATCATATCTTAATAAGCAGCAAAAGAAGTAACAACAACTTATTTTTTTCGCGTTTAAGTTCTGAAAAGTACGTTAAATTCAAGTTAATGACACTAATTGAGGGGCTGGTTGCAGTAAGAACCGCTGCGCTCGAATGCACTGTCTGATCGCAGTCAAGTAGCAGTGAGCGCCTGTAGACCACTCGCTGCTACCTGACTGGTATTAGAGCTTGTGACCACGCATAGCGGTTCTTACTGCATCTAGCCCCTCAATTAACTTATCTGTAAGTCGACAGTCAAAAAATTGAAAATGATAAATTTTTAGCTATTTATTAACAATTTATTCAAGAAACTAAGATTGATAAAATAATTAATGTTAACACCAAAAAAATCGATGGACTTTTATAAAATTTGTTACTGAGAGGTTTTTCGGCTTGCTGATTACGAATCAGACGTTACTTTTCTAAAATTTAAAATGACGTATCCAATATGGCAAACAAATTTTTTAAAATCGTTTGAGATTCACTTCAAATTATTTACTCAAGGGTTTTCGGGGTTACTGATTACGAATTCGAAGTTAGTTCTTTGAAATTTAAGATGGCTAATACAATATTGCTGATTAAAAATTTTAAAATTTACTGGATTTTCTTATAACAAATTACTTATGGGTTTCCGTTTTTGCTATTATGAATTCGACATTAATTTTTAAAAATTACCAATTTTTAATTTAATATGTCTGACTAATTTGTAAATAATTGTTAGATTTTCATATACTAGGTATCTTGTGGATTATTTAATTTCATAAAAATCCAACAATTTTATAAAAATTTGTCCCCCATATTGGATCTGCCATTGCAGATAATATATAATTATCTCATCAACAAAGTCGCAGTAGCGACAGAGATATAGCGTCACTCCTAAAGGAAACGTCGTAAGACTTTAGTCTTACGACGTTTCCGGGGGTGAATTATGGGCTTCAAATAAAGGGTTACGGGTTTTAGTGGGTATTCAGCTGGCAGTAGATCGCTATAGGTAAATAAGTACTTTATTTATTTTACACCAACCCCACATAACCTTTTTTTGTGGATTCCTGTGTCTGCAAGCAGATTTCCCAAAAGTCCTTAAGCAAAAAAAAATATTGCCTTTCAATGCTCTAGAAATATTGAAATGTATGAGTGCATGGATCTACTAGCTCCTAAAAAATTGGATACTTTAAATAAATAGATAAATAAATAATTAAAATCCTTTTATGTATGTATAACTTTACACTGTAAGATTGTACATGAATTAAATATTACCCCTAAAACCTCGGACTGTATTGTATCGGACTTTGACTGTATTATTAAGTACTAACTAGTATAATATTCATAATAATTATACTTAAAAATGCAATATTAAAAATTTTTACTTAATTATTCAATATTATGATGAAATTATGTCTTCAGTATATATTATATTTACAAAATGATAATTCTTTAAGGGCGTTCGCTATCCGCCACCTGCGACCCGCCCAGTAGCTGAGGTTTGCCTTGGGAAAATTTTTGAACATGGAAATTATATCTGGTACGATTTATACTTAAAAAGTAACTGAAAATGGAAATTGTTTGTACTTTTATAGAAAAAAAATTACAAATTCTATTCAAGAATATTTTTTAACAGTTAAGAACTAAAATAAGTTATAATTTCGGATGTATTAAAAAGGTAAAGATTCAATTTAATCCCTTTCAATTACTTTAAAAGTCACGTGACTTAAAAGCTCTTTAAAAGTTATAAACGATTTATACTTTACAGAACATACAAAGTCTTTATTTTAATATTTAATAAAATTTTGAATTTTGAACAAAATTTGATAGTCGTTTAAAAAAAGCTTTTTTTGCAACCAAAGCATCTTCAAGATTTCTTTGGATTCATCTGCTAAATAGTTTAAATTTTTTAAAACATATCTTATAAAGATACGTTAATATCCATGAATATATTTATACTATAATAATTAATTTTAAGGACCAAGTGTGATATATTTTTATATTTTCAAAGATAAATTATCAATCAAGGTTGTTTAAATTTTTTATATTTTTGAAAAAAATTTGTTAGCAGAAATAAAATATAAAGGTTTTATGCAAATCTCCCTAATCGCCAATTTATCGTCATTTACTTAAATTACTAATAGAATTTAATTTTAGCATGCTTATAAAAAAAAATTTAAGTATTATTTTTTATTTTATCAAAAATGCTTTTATTACTTATAATAGCTATTCAAGGGTCCCATTAAAGAAAGAGTAAGGGAAAAAGACAATACAAATATAGAATATCAAAATGTCATACATGAATTAAAGTAATCAACACATCATCAAAATTAAAATTTTCAAAGTAGAATATTGATAATAAGAGGTTTTCATATTTTGGGAATTTGGTTTTTTGTATTTTGCCTTCTTCAATTAGATAGTTTAATAATCGTGATATTATTGTATGAATAGAATTTTTTGATTGTTTTCAACTTTTGTGTAGAAATTTATTCTTGATTTAATCGTCTGGATAAAATTATTATTTTAGCTTGAGTAGTTATGGAGACTTTCAATCTTGCCTTTATTGATATGGGCAAAATTCTTTCTTGTTATTTTGGGTTGGATAATATTAATCTTTAAATTTTTTCATTTGTTGTCTCTTCGTATATTCATCTATACATTCTATGGCTGGATAAATTTTCAATTTGTCTTCAGTGGTCAGACATACTTTAAACGTTGCTTTCACTAACTGAACAGATTAAATTTGCCATTTTTAGATGCGTTGATTGAGTCTTGTCTTCATTAGCTAGATGGATTCATTTGGTTTCACTGTTTTAGCAGACGTTTAACCTTTCTTTATGTGTTTTTTGCATGATTGACTCAATTGGCTAACTGGTCTGTTTACATTTTTTCTTTGAATATTGATAATAATTTTTGTTTTACGAACTTATATAAAGTTTTACATATGAAAAGTATAAAATGTTTGTCAAATTTGCGTAATTAGTAACCCAAGAATACCAAGTGTTATAAAAATGCATAAGTATAGGTATGTTGATTTTTAGAAATTCATGTCAAACATATATGATTTGATGTACGATATATTTGCATTGTCATGTGATTCATATGATTCCACTTTTTTTTCTTTATTAAATCTTACTTTAGAATTTCTTTTTTTATAAAAATGAAAGTTACTTTTTAATTACTCAATAATAAATTACAAGGTAAATTATGTTACAAAGAGTACATGAATTTAAAATCATTTTGATATAGAATAAAAAAAACCTTTCCGAAATATTATTTAAATTTTTATGAAAGTGCAAAGTTTCCTTTTAATTGGTAAGTAATAGTTGGACAGGTGATAGTAGTTAAAGTAGAACATTTAAATTAAAAAAGGTCTGTAAGACTTCTATGAATAGAGGAAGATTTGCATTCTTTAGAAACCTTAAAATTTTAAAGTAAAAAACATCTTAACTAATAAGATGTGTTTAAAAGAAGAACTTTTAATACTTAAATAAATAAAATAATGAAGTTTTTAAATTTTTATAATGTAACAACTATAATAATCTATATATCTTTTGAAGATAATTTGACTTGAAAATACAAGAAACATCTAACTGTTAAAGTCTACGATAAATGTTGAAATGGAATTTTTTAAAAGAGGTTGTTTTGATATTCCTATAGGATATCCCAGGAACATTCATGGATATTCAAACCATCGGATGATAAAAAATATCTCTAGGACCACCCAGGGATATCCTCAATATCCCGATGCTGTGAGGAAAAATGTTAGTTTTAATTTAAATAATATTTAATGCAGAAATAATTTATTTTTCATATGACTTTACAAAAAAATTTAAATAGTGTTTGAACTAAGAAAATATTAATATTAATTAACGAAAACCATATTCAATTCAGATTATAATTCTTCTTCTTATAAAATTATTCAAATTTTATTTTAAGAAAAAGGAAGTAAATGCGCTTTATCAGTTTAAATTATTTACCAGTAGGTCAATCCATCAGATAATTATTAAGTTTATAAACATGTAAGAAATTGTATTATTTTTTTACACTAATAGTTTAAATATTGTTTGTTTTTTAAATCTTCAAACAATTTTTATAATTTCTATATAATAATGTAAATTACTTTGTATGTTATGCAAAGCTACGTGGCTATAAAGCGCTGTATTAATAATATTATTTCATATAGTACGATTAACATTTAGTATGAGATAGAAAGTATGAACAAAATTGAGTAAGATTATATTCAAAGTCATTGAAGGCATGTCAAAGTCGTTGCGATTTTTCCATTGCAGCTCAATAGAAAAATCGCAACGACTTTGACATACCCTTAATTAACACTTTATATATAATACACCTTTATGATACACTTTTATTTTTTGCTTTTTACTTAAAAATTGATTGGTTAATAAAACTGCCATTCAAAATATTTTTTATATTCCAATTTACTCATTTCCGATTCCAAATTGTAGTTTTTAGTTAATAATGACTATTATTTTGCGAAAAAATATTAAGAAAATAAAATTTTGATTTTTTTAAAATGGTAATTTTTATTTTCTTAATTCATAAATTTTTTAATAATAAATAAAATATTGTTTTCTCTTTTAAAAGAGAAAACAATTTTGAAAACATTCTCAATATTTTTTTAGTTCAATACATTCTATTTCATAATAAATACGTGGCTATAATGCACTTACATAAAACCATTTCAATATGTACGATTTATACTTTACATGAGATTTAAATTTAAAAACATAGTCGAAAAAAGTAAGAAAATAAATTATGTTTACATTTGTTGAATATGAAAATAATAGTTGAAGCAATGGTATTGATAAAAATAAATTATTTCCAAACGCTCGAGGAGTTGATAGATCTATACTTAGAAAATAATAACATGAAAGAGAAATGGTGCAAAATTTTGGAGATTAGTTGTCATGGAAAATAAGGAAAGGAGTTATTCAAAGGCGTTTGGCTAAAGTCGACGTTTGATCTGTTGGTACAAAAAGAAAAGTTTCCTGCAACAAACTGTCAATGGTCATGGAAAATATGTATTAAAATATTGAAATTTCCTCAAAAATCTCATGGTCGAATACCCAGCTTAAAACATGGAACACTACAGTAAAGAACAACGTTATCGTTTCCACCAAGATTTTAAGTTATAGAAAAAAATCAAGGACGGTGGAAATAGATCTTTTGAAAAGAAGAGAACTTAATACAGATCAGAAACAGAAAACATTTGAAATTACTATCTTTACTAATCAACCATTTTAAGCAGAGTCTACAATAGAAGGGTTACGCATCGATGTAGATAGCTATAGATATACTATAGTCATGGTGTGTATAAATAACTGTGAACTATTGTGAGCATTGCTTTAAGGGCTATATAACTTGATCGTACAACCCCCCAACCCCGGTGTACAGCGGGTGACGCCAATACTAACAGTACGCTAGAGCGCAGGGATGTGTTCTGCGGACGAATGTGTTGCACTCATATGTTCTCATAGAAGCATTTGAGTGAAAATAACTTCAAATTCGTAATCAGCAACCTCAAAAACACCCGAGTAAACAGTTTCACGTAAATCCGGTGAATTTAAGAAAAATGTCCGCCATATTGGAATCGCTATTTAAAATTTTCGAAAACTTAGTTCAAATTTGTAATCAGCAACCACAAGAACTCCAAAAAATAGCGAGTAACTAGTTACAGGTGAATTTAATTATATTTAATTTTGTCGTCTTCCATATTGAATACGCCATTTTGATTTTTCTAATCTGTCCTCAAATTCTTAACCAACGACATCAAGAACCTAAATTACCATAATTTCCTTTTCAATTAATTTTTTTAACAAAAGGATTAAAAGTGTTATTCAACAATAGATTTTGTTAAGGTGATGTCAAAGTCCTGATGTGATAGGGTTGCTTGGGCCTAGAATTTGGATTAAGTGATCCCATAAACATATGGTAGGCATGGTAAGACCCCCAGATTAGATTAATAAATTTTTTTGTGTGGTTGTGTTATAATCTAATATTGTGTTAACCAAAAGTTCTTTATAATCTAATGTAGTTTCTATAAATCTCATATAGTTACGTGGCTCAAAAGCCTTAATTTCTCATGTTCACATTATATGTACAGTCAACATTGTACAAAATAATTGTTTTCTTTTATTTATTGAAAATTAATTGTTAAATGTAAATAATTTTTATTACAATTTTTCCTAATAATAAAATAAATTAGGTACCGAGCAAATATACTCTTTATCTTTTATTTTAAGGAACACTGAAATCTTTTTTAAATTTTCCACAGGAATAGCTTTTACCGATTTTTCCAATATAAGAACGCTCTGAAGAAACGGATATCCATTTTTGTAAGCGTTTTCGGTAACAAGATATTTAACTACTGCATATTCTTTTTCTAAATGTTCATCTACGATAAATTCTACAAGTTTTACAAACGATCCATTGCTTGTTTCTGCATAACTGTTATTAGATCTTTCATTCTGTCTAACAATTGCAGAGTAAAGACATTTATCTTTTACTAACTTCTTGTAAGAAAGGGCCTGAGGTGAAAGTAGAAGTTTTCTTAACCATTTGGCTTTTGGTATCCTTGGAGATCCAAAATACCTTCCAGAATTACTTTTACATGTTTTTTGTGTAGTTTTATTTACTAGGCTAGAACAGTACATTTGCACACGAACTGACGATTTAGGAAGCAGATGATTCGATAGAAGTAAATCACATTGACGCATTGAAAGTTTTCGGCATATTTGATGGGTTACAACGTTAGCAGCTTTAATCAT
>JUFY01029288.1:0-19281 GCA_001855655.1 Leptopilina clavipes | reverse complement strand
AGTCAAATTACTAATTATTCAGTAAAGTTACTAATTATTTAGTCAAGTCACTAGTTATTTAGTAAAGTAACTGATTATTTTGTAAAATTACTAATTATTATTTAGTAAAGTCACTAATTTTTTAGTAAAATTACTAATTATTTAGTAAAGTCACTAAACTTCATTAATATAATTAGTATACTGAAGAAATAAATTAGTATCAACTAATTAATTAATCACTACATTTCGACTAACAATTAGTAATTGTTGACTAAAAATAGTCAAATTAGTGACCGTTTTGACTAATTTGTAGTCAATAGTTACTAATTCTTAGTAGAAAAATACTAATTCATTTAGTAAAGTTTACTAATATAATTAGTAGACTTACAAAATGAATTAGCAGTTTTCTACTAACATTTAGTTGTTTTTGACTAAAAATTAGTCAAAACGATTCATGACTAATTCTAATTTAGAGAGTTGTCATTCTTTCCACCGATTGATAGTTTATTATCAAAATATAATTTAGAAAAATATTAAATACTTTAAAATATAATTTTTTTTTTGAATGAACAATGCATTGTTTTTTCCATTTTGAAATAAAGTGAAATTTGACTTATTATTGTAGAGACTTGGGAGACTTTTGCGACAATATATATGTAGAGGAATACAGGAATGAGGAATATGCTTGTGGAGGACATAAATATTGGAATGAGATCGAAATACGTGAACGGGTATAAATCGCGAGTCACGTTCCAGGTGACAGCGTCGACTTGATTTGGTTTCCGCACAGGGCTCAACACCTGGGGTCCAGTATCGTACATTCAGTTTCAAATTTTTTTTTTTTTTCTTTTTTTTTCATAAGCGATCGGATAATATTTCATTTGACAGGCGTATTTAAACTTTTTTAATAAAGACACCCCTTTGAAAGCGTTGGAAATCTTGAAGCTTACACTCTCAAGTTGAGAATCTATGAAGCAGGGATATGATAATGAATAACTTTACATAATTATTATTATACGATAAAATCGTTGTTAAAATGTTGTCTTTAGTACTCAACTTAAATCGATACTGTTTCTGTGCGATGAATTCTATAAATCTCTGTTTGGTATAAACATTTTAACTTATTTCAATTAATTTTATTAGCATTAATAATAATTCATAATTATTTAACCCAATTTATAATTATTTAACCCAAATAGCGCTTAAAGTTACAGCAAGGTTGCTGTGCAAGGTTGGCATGCAAGTTTCTTTTTGCAAACATTGCCGTAGTAAGTTTGCTGCAAGGTTGAAAGTGTCCCACTTTGCAAACTTTTATTGTAAGATTGCCGGAAGCTTGGAGCAAGGTTTCACAGCAAGTTTCATGCAAGATTACATCGTAAGCTTGCTGAAATGTTGCTTGCTAACTCTCTAGATCTGAATTCATAAAAATTTTAACTTGAAATAGTGTTTTTACTTTTTGCTTTTGAATTAGTTAAATTTTACTAAAAAATAGTAAGAAACAATTTTTTATACTAATTTATTAGCAAATATTAACAAATTTAAAAGCCAAAAGTCAGTTTTGTCGTAACCTAGAAGTGGATTTAACTAATAATTAGTAGAAAATAAATAATAGTAAATAATAAATAATTAGTAGAAATATTACTATTTGAATTAGTGACTGACTTTTTGCTATTAAATTAGTTATTTTTAACTAATTAAAATTGAAAGAATACTTAATAATTTGTTATATCAGTAAGTAGGTAATATCAGTAAGTAATAATAAGTAATATTGCTAATATTACGTAAATATTGCACGATAATATTGCTAATATTTCTCTGCAATATTGAGGCAATATTTTTGCAACATTGGTTATGTGCGCCTCGAGAAAATATTGCTTCAATATTTAAGGCAACGTTGCCTTAAGGCAGAGACAATCAATATTGCCTCAATATTGCCTTATTATTGCCGAGCAATATTAGCAATATTCCATGTCAATATTGTGATGATATGTCGTGCTATTTGGGTAATATTACGAAAAAAAACATTTCAGCAAGCTTCCGACGATCTTGTAATGCAAAATTGCAAAAAGAGGGAAATTTTAACCTTGCAAAAATTGCATGTCAACCTTGCAGCAAGTTTGTTGCAAGGTTACGTGCTATTTCTGAATATTTTCGAATATTTTTTCTTTTGGATTTTCCTCTATATATTATTCTTGACTTTTCAGCTTCATGAGATCTGCATAATACAGTGTTAAATTTAGTAAAACCCTCTTAAGGTACTTGAATTCTGATTTGAATCTGAATGTACAAACCGGAACGATATTCAAATAACTACTGGAAGTATACAATGTACACAATATATCGTTCTATCTTAATATCGAAAATACAGACGTACGTAGTTATATATACGTTATACAGTGCATATATATATGTATATTTAAATATATAATATTTAAATAATATTTAATTATTTAATATTTAATTTAATATTTAATTTAATATTTAATTTAATATTTAATATAAATAATATATATGGCTCAAAATTTCTGAAGTGGGCCACTAATTTTTTCATGACAAGATTTTTATATGTCATATGAATAATTTTACAAATTTTGCAAATCAAAATATGTCCCAAAAGTCTTTTTGCAAAATTTTAATTTTTCCAAGAGTTATTGTTTAAACAATTTTGAAGCATCAAATTAGAAATTAATTTTTTTTTAGCGTTCTATTTGATGGATTTTGCTAAAATTTGGTATGAGTAATACACAATAATCAAGCTTTTGGACAAAAAACATTTGATTTATGTAGGCTTTAATTTGTTTAAAATAGCAACAATTGTTATAAACAAATTAAAATAAAATAAACTTCTCCGCCAAATTCGGTAATTTTTCTGGGCAATTATGATTCTCTATTTTATTACGAAGAATTAAAAAAAAAAAAAAGTCAGTATTCTGCATTAGGTCAAAAGTTATTAATATTTTTGTGATCGCGCTTCGACACATATTGTAAGTGCTGCGCTCGCCGCGCCGTGTACCCTGGAACACGTTGAAACACGCGCGCACTTATTTAATTTTGATCGTTATGTTCTTGTGAATCATTTACTGCATTACATATGTGTATTAAATTTTTTATAAAAGTCTCTTATATTACAAACTTTTTTACACTGTGAAGAAAACGTGAAATAACTCATAAATCGTAAAAATGCCAACACCAAATGCGTGCTGTAACCCCTTGGTAAAAAAAAATCATAAAAGAGTGCGAAAAAATCTTTGTTTAGTGACTGACCAATTCGATAAAATATTTTCTAATCTAGTCGGAAAATACATTTGTGCGTCGTGTAAATCGAGAATATATAAAAATAGTAAACCTGTGCAGCTACAAGAATCGGAGATAATTATAAGTGCAAGTGATATCGAATCAACTGACGAAGATGACGACGAGATTTCGAAAGACAGCTCTTACATTCCAAAAGATTCTCTCAATGAAACTAAAAATCAAAATTTACTGGGTTTAGTGAAATCGATTACAAAGTCATCTGGCAAAAAATTTAAACTTGATATTTCTGATGACGAACGAAAAAATCTTCTGGAAGTGTCGAAAAAAATTCAAATTCAATTAAGAGGAGGAAATCCTTTAGAAAACGAGACTTAGAAAAAATCTTCTGGAAGTGTCGAAAAAAATTCAAATTCAATTAAGAGGAGGAAATCCTTTAGAAAACGAGCAGGATGAGATATGGGTCAAAGACTTAAAAGACGCGATTTTGAAACAACCCTCAAAATCTGAGAAAATTTTCCTTTTAACAACAATTCCAGTTGAATTGAGCATTCGAAAAACTGCAAAACTGTTCGGCGTTTCTCGTCGTTTAGCAGCTCGAGCAAAAAAATTACGTTTAACTGACGGATATGCTTCTCACGTTGATCCAAAACCTGGCCGTCCTATGAATCTTTCAATAGTGGAAAAAGTAAAAAATTTCTATTTAGATGATGAAGTAAGTCGCGTTTTACCTGGAAGAAAAGACTCCATTTCAGTAGTAATTGATGGAAAACGTCAGCATCTTACAGTAAGTTTTTTAATATTTAACGATTTTTTACTTTAGTTTAACTAAGTAGTTAAACTAAAATTTTCTCAGATTTTGAGGGTTGTTTCAAAATCGCGTCTTTTAAGTCTTTGACCCATATCTCATCCTGCTCGTTTTCTAAAGGATTTCCTCCTCTTAATTGAATTTGAATTTTTTTCGACACTTCCAGAAGATTTTTTCGTTCGTCATCAGAAATATCAAGTTTAAATTTGGCATTTTTACGATTTATGAGTTATTTCACGTTTTCTTCACAGTGTAAAAAAGTTTGTAATATAAGAGACTTTTATAAAAAATTTAATACACATATGTAATGCAGTAAATGATTCACAAGAACATAACGATCAAAATTAAATAAGTGCGCGCGTGTTTCAACGTGTTCCAGGGTACACGGCGCGGCGAGCGCAGCACTTACAATATGTGTCGAAGCGCGATCACAAAAATATTAATAACTTTTGACCTAATGCAGAATACTGACTTTTTTTTTTTTTTAATTCTTCGTAATAAAATAGAGAATCATAATTGCCCAGAAAAATTACCGAATTTGGCGGAGAAGTTTATTTTATTTTAATTTGTTTATAACAATTGTTGCTATTTTAAACAAATTAAAGCCTACATAAATCAAATGTTTTTTGTCCAAAAGCTTGATTATTGTGTATTACTCATACCAAATTTTAGCAAAATCCATCAAATAGAACGCTAAAAAAAAATTAATTTCTAATTTGATGCTTCAAAATTGTTTAAACAATAACTCTTGGAAAAATTAAAATTTTGCAAAAAGACTTTTGGGACATATTTTGATTTGCAAAATTTGTAAAATTATTCATATGACATATAAAAATCTTGTCATGAAAAAATTAGTGGCCCACTTCAGAAATTTTGAGCCAGTTACTTTATATTTTTCAAAGGAAAAAGATAATCTAAACATATAAAAGCGTGTTAAGATTCGCAAAATGACTTTAAAAATAGTGAAAAAAATTTGCATTGCTTTCGGAATACTATATCAAGCTGACTTTGCACAAATAACAAGAGGCACTGACCACTGTGAATAAAAATTTTATTGTTATACAGTTGAGATAAATCTTGTCTATTTCGCAAAAATATTTATTTATAAATTTGAAACGTGGATTATTTTTTAAATCTAATTATAGCCGAATTATTTGAAAGGAAATTATATATTTTTGAACATTTATAGTATAAGAGTAATTTATTTATATTTTTATTAATAGTACATTAATAAGTACATTAACAAATTAATATGTTGGTTAGTAAATAAATAAATTGATTAACAAATTAATAAGTTGATTAACAAATTAATATGCTGGTTAATAAATTAATTAACAAATAAATAAATTGATTAACAAATTAATATGTTTGTTAACAAATTATTAAACTGATTAACAAATTAATAAATAAATAAATTGATAAACAAGTTAATATGTTGGTTAACAAATAAATAAATTGATTAACAAATTAATATGTTGGTTAACAAATAAATAAATTGATTAACAAATTAATAAATAAATAAACTGATTAACAAATTAATAAATAAATAAATTGATAAACAAGTTAATATGTTGGTTCACAAATAAATAAATTGATTAACAAATTAATAAGTTGGTTAACAAATTAATAAATTGACTAATTAATAAATTGATTAACAAACTAATATGTTGGTTAACAAATTACTAAATTGATTAACAAATTAATATGTTGGTTAACAAATAAATAAATTGATTAACAAATTAATAAGTTGGTTAACAAATTAATAAATTGACTAATTAATAAATTGATTAACAAACTAATATGTTGGTTAACAAATTACTAAATTGATTAACAAATATAATTCTATTACCTGATTGTTAGGGACAATTTTTTAACCAGAAAAAATTAATTTTTAAAGATTTTTATTCAATCAGGTTTTATTATTAAACATTGATTTATAAATATAATTTAGAATAAACAGTAAAATGAATATTTGTCATGAACTATTTTCAAATATTATCTCTATTATTGAAAAAACAAGTTGTACTGTTACTCACTATTATTATCGCTATCATCCGTAGATTTTTCTTCGGTATCTGTGAGCACCTCATAATCTCCGAGATCAAAATCGATGGAAGCGGCGGACGTCGCGACGCTGAGGGTCGTCAACGTCGCCAAAACGAACAACTCCCGTGGCAGCATGGTAAGTCCGCTATACACTATTATATATACTAGTAGAAAATCCCAATGTCAGGGTCTTGCCTGATGCATTCGCTTTTCCTGCCAACCACAATAATGGCAAAGAATTTCAGCAAAAATTTACCAAAAACAAAAAAAAACACTTCTTTCTACTTTTCACCGAAAAAAAAGTAGATTCACAAAATAAATAGAATATCTATTTATTTTTATACCGTATTTTTCAAAAATTATAGATTTTATTTTCTATAATTTTACCCGATTGTAATTGTAATTTTTACAATTTGCAAGTTTTTTTTTCCTATATATGCAAATTGAACCTTTTCGTGAATAATTGTACGTTATTGCAATTATTCTTTAAATGGCACTTTTGAAAATTTATCTTTTATCTACCGTGGAAAATTAGTCTTTAGAAATAATTATTACTTGCAAGTGTAATGTAAAATTTACCAAAAACTTGTAATACATGAACAAAAAAAAACGTGCGTTACTCCACAAAAATTTATTAATGGAACATGTCTATTCACAGATTAATACACACGCGTTTATTGAATGTCATTTTTTGTTATTTAAAAGAATAACCAAAAAAAAGTGTCCACGCGGAAATAAAATTTGTTTGAAAATTTCCCCCGGGAAACGGACATGAACGTCCTCTTTAGCTGAACGCTTTGAACAGACTAACTTTGAAACTTGAGTTCGACTGACTCACTCTCGTTGAAAAACGCGCTACCGCTTCGAAACAGCCGGACGAACTAATACATTGAAAAATGTATACGCACACTTGAGCATTTTACTCTGTATATATGTATACGGTGGCGCAAAACATACACATTGAGATAAAGAGAGCGGCCGGCCCGCTCTCCAAGTGGAGGAAGAATACCCCGCTGATAGTTTTTAAACTGGCGCGCGGCAAGTCTTTTGAAAATGTGTAAGTGAAGTATACTTATAGGAGAGAGGGAGCGAGAGAGAGAGAGAGAGAAAGGAAAGATAAAATGACCGCGAGAGGAAAAGAGAGAGAGAGAGGGAAAGAGAGGGAAAAGAGCAGTGGCGCCTGAGGCATAGACGCCAGTTTTATGCACGTGTTAGTTTATATTTGTGTGTGCAATAAACACAGCGACCGCGTGCTCTAAATGTTTGTATTGGTGCCGCACGCATACGATGTGCGTGAGAGCACACCGGTCTCTCCCTGCAAACTATCAACTCCCGACAGCCGGCTGTTTTTACCTTTTTTCTTTTTCTTCAATTTATTTATTTTATATCATTATGTACATATACATCAAAATTTTTACTCTTCTTTATATAAATTTTTTAATATTCGTTTGGAAAGAATATTTGTTCTTGTCATTTAACTAAATTCAATTTGCGAAAGTTTTTCTCCCATTATATTTTCCAATTTCCACGTGTAAAAATTTATCGCACATTGCTTCTGTTTAATAATTGCTCCACCCTGTTTAAATTCTATACGATTTTAGCAAAAATCTTGAGAGATATTAGAAAAACTGTTTGGATCCTTGATGGAGCCCTATTTAAAATAGCAGGGCCAAGTGGATAAATATCTGCGCACTAGTTCAACTATTTCCTGTGAAAAAATTGCCAACATTTGACTCTATTTCAAATTGGGCTACAAAGGCACCTGGTCGGAAACTAGAAAAACTGTCTAGATCCTTAGTAGAGCCCTATTTAGAAAGGGAGGAGTAGGTAAATTTCTGTGCGATGTTTTTTTTTTATCTATTTTCCGGCCAGAAATTGCTCATTATTGTATTTAAACGATCGTGTATGAAACTCGAAAAACTATCTAAGTCCTTCCTAAAGCCCTATTTCAAATAATGTAAATTTCTGCAAGGGACTTGAACTATTTCCTGTGAACAAATTGACCCATTAAACTCAATTTAAAATAGAACTTAATAACGCGTTTTGTCAGAAACATGAGAAACTGTCCGGATCCTTAATTGAGCCCTATTTAAAATAGCAGGGCAACGTGGGTAAATTTCTGCACTCAACTATATTTACTGTAAAAGAAATTTTCCCACTTGACTGTGTTTTTAATAGGGCTTTAAAAGGTGCCTTGTCAGAAACCAGAAAACTCTCTAGATCCTTAGTAGAGCCCTACTTATAGAACAGGGCAAAGTAGGTAAATTTCTACACGCGAGTTGATCTATTTTCATTGTAAAAATTGCTCTACTTAACTCTATTTAAAACAAAGGGTTTTAAAGGCATTTTGTCAGAAACTAGACAAACTGTCTAGATCCTTAGTAGAACCCTATTTAGAATTGATCCAAGTAGATGAATTTCTACACGAGAATTCCTCTATTTTCTGTGAAAAAATTGCCCTAGTTGACTCTATTTAAAACAGGATTTTAATAAAAATCTTATTGAAAATAACTGGGAAAACTGGTCAATTACTTGTTAACGCCCTTTTTTAAACTGGGAAAGGTAGGAAAACTTCTTTACGTGGAAATTTCAAGTGCAGAATTATCCCATTTGGTTTTTTTAAAAATAGAACTTTAATAAGGCTAAGGACTTTGATGGTAACCATATAGGAAAACTGGATAGTTCCCTGCTAAAGCCCTGTTTCGAAAAAAAATTCTACATTTGCTTGATGGAAAAAAATCCATCTCGGCAGTCAAAATGTATATGTATCAAGAAAAGATTAAACATCGACTTCAAAGTGAAACTTTGTCTTAAACAATGGTGGATCATTCTTTTTGCAAACATCGTGTACGTATTTATGTAAAAAGAACTGACAAAGCCATCACTCGCCCAGTGTTAATATCCGGTGGCTGTTATTTACATTGAGACCTTTTGCATGTACCAGTTGGCAGTCGCCACTGCTCGAGTACCTCTTTTGTTTGAGGAAACCGTTTTGACTGCAAGGATGCGACGTAAGAGATAGAGAGAGAGAGAGAGAGGTGAAATAATCGTAATGTGGGAATCCAAACATTAAGAAAAAAAGGGACGAGCCAACACACCATAATGTCTTGTAGTTTACAAGGTGCAACATAATATGTGCTACTAATTGCAAAACTTGAAAGAAAAATACAGAAAGGGGAGAGAAATCTGTTTAATATTCATTACTTTTCAAAACGGTTTCCTATTTCTCATAATGGTGAAACAAATTGCTCCTGAATAAAAAATTAATTGTTCGCTTAAATAAAAAAAATTTTTAAATCATTTAAATTAAGAACGTCTGATTTTAAACAGTATGCTTTAACTGGGGCCTTTGACGAAAACTAGGAAAACTGGTTAGAGCCCTACTAAAGCCCTAGTTTGATTAGAGTAAAAAGGGTAAATTCCGGCACGGGAAAGCAATAGTAACACTGGTAGGGCCCTGAATAGTTTTTCCCTAAACAGGAGATTGGTTTCGGCGTTACAACCTTCCTGGAACCTAGAAAGATTCCCTCCCTAGCGCCACAATGAAAATAATAGAAACTGCTACCCTAGATTTGAATTTTCGTACCAGATTGTGAAAAATTACATTTCATAAAGCAATGGAAGTGAAATTGTTAGTAAGTTAAAGATGGCAACGGGCCACGAAAATCAATCATGTCATTAAATGGATAGTCTGATGCGAGGGATTCGAATTGCTACTCATTGCCATAGTCAGTATACCTATATATATTCCTCGAGTCGAATACCTGAGATAATCATCGAAACCTACCTCTAACTTGCTCGCGAGTTCGCGACGACTCTCTCTCTCTCTCTTTCTCTTTTTATATCACAGTCGAACAAAATCTTCTTTTCTTCTCCATATACTTTGACCAGGTGCTCGGCGGGAGTCAATCTGAGAAGTCAGCCTATAAACCCCAAATGAAATAACAAGCGTACAAATCGGAGCCTTTCATTTTATATGCGGTTCAAAGGAGCCTACGTTTTGACAGCATTTATTCTTTACAATATTCAATAATGCCCGACATCAATTCATCTGTAATAAGCCCGATATCTATACAGCATTGAAAAAATATTAAGACATTGACACGTTGAATTAATACATCAACATTTATTTCATTCTTTATTAGATGAAACTTAATAATATTATGTATAATTATCGTATCAGAATTTGAAAAATTTTGCTTGCAACCCCAACTACACTGAAAAAAAAATTTATTTGATTCAAATAATGAATTACTTGACTATTGTCAAATAAATATTTACTGGAACCAAATAATTTTTATTTCAATCAAATAAACTGTAATTAAATCAATAATTTCTGTATTTGAGTCAAATACAATTTAATTGACTCAAATAAAAATTATTTGGTTCAAATAAAAATTATTTGGTTCCAGTAAAATATTTATTTGATAATAGTCAATTAATTCATTATTTGAATCAAATAAATTTTTTTTTTAGTGTAGCAGGTAATATTTCAGTAATATTACACGCTTTTATAAAAAACAAAATTATTATTTAGTCCTATTCGAAGTATATAGGACAAAGTGGAGATGCAAAACTATCTATAGCTCTGCCAAAGTAAAAACCTAGTAAGTCGCATTTGCATTTCGCATAAGAGCGAAAGTCGAATAACAAAGCTAAGGGACGCTCGCCCTTATGGCAAATGCGACTTACTAGGTTTTTACTTTGGACAGCTGAGCCACCTTTTTTACATAAATACTAATGTGATACTGAAACAATGTATACATTGTTTGCCCTATATCTAGAATAGGACTTTAATCAGAGTCTTGACAAATTAGGAAAACTGGTTAGGCCCGTACCTAAACCTCATTTAAAATACGATTTTCTATTAGAAAATTATTTATCTTTATCATTCGCGATAAGAATTGAAACACTTTTCTTCTTTATACTTCCCGAATAAAAATTAAAGTCGGTGCTATATAGACTTTAATTTAAATAGTATTTATACATATATCTATATGTACACTTTGTATGAAATTCTTCTGCTTTAAACTTTATAAGGAAAATGAACAGTTTGTACTCCATATCTAACGTTGGAAATTATTGTTAATGGTTAATTGGAACTCTGAATGTAAATCTCATGTACTTTCGGAGCATTATCAGAGGCTTTCTCACGGTCAGAGAATTTTGAGTTGGTTTTATCGCAAGGTGGGCGTTGTAATTGCAGAGAACCTGGGGCCTTTGGGGCCTTCTTGTCGACAGGTCCATATAGCGGAGGCCTTTTAGTCATCGTCACACGAGGATGATTTCGAGCAATCTCTCTTATCATTTGTATTCCGGGGACGACAAGCCTCCGACTAATGGACCACAAATACACTCAATTTTTATCGTTACCCGGGCTCTCGGTACTATATATATGCCGAAAGATATACACTCCACCAATTCTTATTTATTTCATCAATTTCAATTTTTAATGACTATTATTATCTTCTATAATTTTATCTTTATAACATCGCTATCAAAGTTACTTTATTTTTTATTCATCGCGTGGAATTTCTTTTCCACATTTTACTATATATTTTATTTTCTACGTCTTTAATATTGGTTTTCTAATTTCTTATTCTGTTTGTTGATATTTTTCTATTTTTTGGGGGGGTGTGCATTCTTTGGATAGGAATTTGACTTTCTTGGGTTCTTTTTTTTTCTTGAGGGGAAAAAAAAATTTCGAAAATTAGAGAGAAATAGAACAAAAGACAGTAATTTTCATGAAGACAGTGAAGAGTATGTTTTTAAACGAGCGTCCTGTAATCATGCGAATTTTTGAAGAATCAAGGGTTTACCAGGCAGGTAACATGCGGGGGTAAATAATAACGTAACATTAGAAAAGAAAAGAACGTCAAAAGAAAACGAGGAGGACAGCCTCAGGCGGTATTTTGAAATCAGGCTCTAAGTGCACAGGCAGAGGCAACAGTAATTTATTTTCGAGGGCTCTCTTTGGCTCTTCAAAACCCAATGTTCACCTCTCCATTCTTGGATCAATTTTCTAGCGAACTTCGTTTCACAAACTGACAACCGGCCCCCCACGATGATTGTATGTGCTTCTCTCTTTCTTTCTCTCGCAATGACATCGTTTAACTCTTAATTAATTTCCACGAATCAAAGGAACTTTTAATTGTCATTGAATATAATTTTTACTTCATTATGATATGAAATATTATAATATTTTAATCTAAATTACGTTTATTGAGAAATTAGATGCTTTTATCAGTTTTTTTTGCCTAAGTTTCCATCAACAATTTTACATTTAGTTGTTCGTAACTGGAAAATAATTATGGTTTACCGTTTGTGGATAATGTAGAATTCTATAATGGCCCCCTTGCCATCAGTCGGTAATGCAGACTTTTCAATGGCAATACACCATCAAAGTGATGTTTACTTAGAGGCATGACAAAATCGTTGCGACTTCTCCATTTGCAACTTTATAGAAAAATCGCAATGACTTGGACATGGACATGGGAAAGGTATATAAAGACAGATCAAAGTTGTTCCGATGTTTACATAGAGCTTCAATGGAAAAAATGGCCCTTAATATTTAATTTTAACAATTCCTGTAATCTCAAATACAGAAATTGGCTTTACCTACTGATGGTAAATTGCCATTACAGACACCTGCATTGCCAACTGAAGGTAAAATTGGCACTTGGTCGTTTTTATCCTTAAGTTTGTGCTTAAAGTCCCTTTCATTCTCAAAATATATTTCTTTCTTCAATATTTCGAATAATTTTCACTGGAATTCGATTTCCCAAAGGGGTTTTTGAAGGTTTTTTTTTTAATTTGTCTTCTATTTTGTTTCTCATGACGGTTTTGTATAATTTTCGACCGATGACTAATTATGTTGAAATAGTCGAGCACCTGGAAGGACGTTGACTTTTTTACAGTAGAAAATTGCTCGCAGGTAACGAGTTCGAGTTTGTCGCTCGTCATCGTTCCAAATTGATTTCTCCGTATTATACACCCGACGTTGAAGAATATTTAAGAATATTTTAATAAAATGCAGTCAAATCAAACACACGCAGCAAACAACCTTTAGAGTTCGTGATGTGATTGTTTGATGATCATCACTCAACTTGAAGATCAGATTAAAAAAAAAATGCAATCCTTATTTGACGAAATTAAACATTCGATTTTAAAGAAAAGGGGGGGGTTTTTTTTAATTGTCTTTTTTTATTTATTTAATTTTTTTCTTAAAAAGTTCAACACATAATGATGAGTCAATATATTAATATTTATTTTTAATTCGTCAATCTAATTAGAAAATTTTGAAATTTTTCCAGTTATTAAATTAGGAAATGAAGCATTTTTGAAATGAGTTGAATTTTCTGAATTTTCTGACTTTTCTGAATTTTTTCTTTTCACTCAAATCGGAGACTTTATTTAGTTATACATATTAATATTTCCGCACTAAAGTTAAATGTTGAAGTTATGGATGCATTTATCTAACTCGTGCAATCAAGAATAATTATAATTATTGACGACGTGAGACCCAACTTGTTATTCAACGACAAAGTGGCGACAAACGACAGGAAGGAGACAGTAGAATGTATGTATATGCATTAACGCATACACACTAGCACATGACATTCAAGATTTAAAAACGAGTCTTGTTTAAAAGGTGCAAACTGATTTTTTATTAGCGTCTGGCGCCAATTATCCACACTAATCGATCAGTTGAGAGTAATTGGAAGACAGAAACGTCGTTAACTCCACTTTTCGCGATCAATTTCCCATACATATATAGACATTCAGGTGTTAATATTCCACACACTTTTGTTTAAATTGTTGCATTTTGGTCTATATATATAGTGGTTTTTGAATTTTCGCTGTATAATAAATAATTTTAATAAAAATTGAATAAACGATTAAAAATTAAATCAATATATTGATTTTTTAATAGATATATAGTAATTTTTTTCATTACTTATTCTCAATTATTTTTTTTCTCTGAACTTTAAAGTATATTTGGATGTTCTTTTTTCAAGAATCGAGCAGGTATTTTGAACAATAGTGTTGACTTTTTAAATGTTGATTTTTAAAAATGAAAAATTTACAGTCGATGACCGTCGTCGACTTGATATATACGCGTACAGAAACATGAACGAGTATCACTCTTGCATTAATAAATCAGTGACAGGAAACGACTCGTCCATTCCTACTCCTTTTTCTATTGTCTTGAGCTACATATTAAAAGTATCGATGTACATTTACGGTACTTTTGAGAAAAAATTTGAAAAAAAAAATTCAACCAGTTTTTACCAATTCTTTTCCACATTCTCCTGAATTAGAAAAGAAGATATCAGATACTTGTTCGTATCAAACAATTCAATGACAAATTGAAAATCTCATTCTTTTCACTATTTTCATTCAACTTTGCGTCATTTTTTTTTACCGAAGTTGTAAATTTTAATTGAAAATGATAATATATCCTGATGTAAAAAAAACGTTTTAAGTTGAAAAACAATTTTTTTTCTATTAACAAATTTTAACGACTAAAAATTTAATGAAAATTATATTCTTGATTATTATTTGATAATTAGTCATTATTATTTATACACTGAAAGAAAAATTTGACTCAAATTATGTCAATTAGTTAGCTTAGTTAATTAATTAGTTAGTTTAGTTAGTTTATTAGTTTGATAGTTTATTCAGTTTTGCATTATTTTCGGATTTTATTTTAATTTAATTTAATTTAATTTGGTTTAATTTAATTTAATTTAATTTGATTTAATTTAATTTCTCTCCCTAGTATTTTTTGGCAGGAGTTGACTTTTGTCTCCATACTTAAAATAACCGATGAGTTAATATATAACTTTATAATAATTTCCAGTAATAAAAGTCTTCTTAATTTTCGCTAATAGTTAAATCACTTTCGAAAAGACATTATATTGGTGTCAGCGTCATCAAAACGAGTTTATCAAAGCCTTGAATTTTTTCTTCTTCTTTTTTTTTAAAGTTGTTTTCTTCTCTTGGCCAAACGTTTATCGGTATTTTTAATATTAATACTAATGAACGTTGCCTGAAGTACATATAGGATTTATTTATCAGCGAATAGACATTTATTTTACCCCACAATATATATAGTATAATGATGAGGAAAATTATCGCGCGCGAACACGAGAAACGAATCCATGAAATATATTATAAGGAATTCTCTCTATTAACGTTTCACTCTCGTGTCATTAACTTTTTTTGCAGATTATAGAATTTATGTAATATTGGTTATCTCTCAATATGGTTGGAAATCATTATTTATAGTTGGAATTATTAGGTGAATGACAAAATTGATTCTTTGATTCGAATTTTGTCAAATGGGAAAATTTTTGTCCAGTATTTTTGATAGGTTCGAAGGTGTTTGGATTTTTTGGATCACAGAATCAGAGAGGAAAAAAAGTCTGTGTCTTAATTTGAAGTCTCTGTTTCGCAATAATAAGCGCTTTAAATCAGTATAAAATTTTTAAGTACATAAGGATCCAAATTGGTAACTAGAAAAAAATCGTAACATTTGCTTAATAATAATTAAGGGAAAGGTTGCCTAATTTTCATCATCATCATCTTCTTCTTCTTATTCTTTTATCCTAAATCAACTATTTCTCAATTGCTCTTAATTCGTTTTATGGCTTTTTATACATATAATATAGTCGACAGGACCCTATAATCGTTGATTCTCAAGGTTCTTCTTCTTAGTTGTTTCTAGACATATTCGAGAGCAGTAAATGCTGAACTGAATTTCGCATGAGACTTAAACGAGGATGAGCGCATGTGAGCTGAAAACGCGCTATAGTCCTTGAAACATTCTCGAACTCGAAAACCCACTTAGCGTTCGGGACTCGAAGATTAGAGGGTAGACCTCCACAAAACCCGTGGGTCTGCTATCTATTCCGAGAGAGAAGGAGAGAGAGCGCGACGCAGGGAGTTAGAGAGGTATAGACCGCCGATAAGAGGGCGGCTGGATGGCTTTTAGAGTGTCGCGACAGACTAACAGACAAGCTTTTCAATTTGCAGAAGAGAAAAATTCAGTGAAAAAAAAAGACGAGAAATATAAAAAACAAGAAGAAACAGATAACATTGAATCAAAACAGATCAGAAAATAATAAAATATATATTGCGCATATGCCACAATCCTAAATAAATATCTCGGAAACCTTTTTTATGACTCCTCTGGAAAAATGAGAGGGAAAAAAATCTCTCTGTTAATTCATTTAACAAAAAGTTGTTGTCTACATTCTTTGGTTATTTGACTTTTATGTCTGTATATACTTTTCATATATGGATGAGAAAAGGAAACTAATTTTCTTGGCAAACTTTTTCGGCTTTTTTTTATATGAAGGACAATGAGAACATTTTATAATTCTGAAATGTTTCTTTAGATTAACTTTTGGTCTTGTTGTCGATCCTCCAATCACTGAGGACTGAATTTCTGATTCAAATTGTAAAAATTAAGTAATAATGATAATCATTTTTGATTCAAACTTTCTTGCAGTAGGATTAGAGCACGAGGAATGGAGAAGCGACCCCCCCACTATTCGAAGGGATAGCTCTGTGCGCAAGGCAGAGAGTCAGAGAAGGGATAAGCGCCTTTGTGGTGGGGAACCGCTTCTCTAGCTTCGTTCTCTGCGTTTACAGTAAAGAATATTAGAACCAGACTGAAAAAAATTAATTTCATTCAAATAATAAATTATTCTTGACTATTATCAAATAAATATTAATTTGTATCAAGTAAATATCAATTTGTATCAAGTTGATATTAATTTGTATCAAATAAATATTATTTTGTATCAAATAAATATTATTTTGTATGAAATAAATATTACTTTGTATCAAATAAATATTATTTTGTATCAAATAAATTTTATTTGAGTCAACTAAATTTGATTCAGTGAAAAAAAATTTAGTTCATTCAAATAGTGCGGATTACATATACTTCTCTATTATCAAATAAATATTTACTTGAACCAAATGATTTTTATTCAAATTGAATAATTTGTGAGTGAAATAATAATTTCTGTATTTGAATCAAATTTAGTTGACTTAAATAAAATTATTTTGATGTAAATAAATATTTATTTGATAATAGTCAAATAAATTCATTATTTGAATCAAATTTTATTTTCAGTGTTCAATTACAGTTTATTTGATTAAAATGAAAAGTGATTGTCATGATTCCGGAAAATAGTGGTATTTATATCAAAAAAAAAAATTAAAACAGTAATTAGAGGAATTTGAAAACTAAAAAGCAAAATTTTTTGGAAAAATCGAATCTTGTAAATGTTATGGGGAGATACATATAGTAAAAGAGAAGGCAAAACTAACAGAAATAGGGTAGAGATTAGAGGCTATTTATCTATCAAAATAAAGAAGAGAACTTGAATCGAATATATTATGTACGTATATCGTATGGACCTCGCCCTTTTCATCCGACGATAAATATCCAGGTGTCTTTTAAACGTTACGAGTGGAATACATTAGCAGAGATAAGAGAGACAGAACTAGTATCCGGAAGAGCTACTTCTGTAAAGAAGAAGCGCGGAGGGAAAAAAAAATAAGTTAGGTACAAGAATAAAAAATAATAAATCTAAGGCATTCCACATCTTCTCGGTATTTCTATGTATCTATAAAGAATTTATCGTTATAGATCAAACATTGAAAAGCTTCTCATTTCGTTTTCTTTTTCTTGGTGTATATAATTTATTTTCTTAGAAGAAAAGAAATTGATACTAACTTCAGCATCACAGTAATTAAAAATTTTATCTTCTTTCAATTAATTTGAATCTAGAAAATACTTTCTTTTATTCTGTCCATCAAATATTTTTCTGGTTGAGTAAAAATAATGGAAAGAGTATAATATATAAACGGCATTCAATATTCTCGAATATGCAAATGAATTATATGGGTCGTTTATCATTTCCTTATTGGAGACGTAAGATTATAAAAATGAAAAAAAAGAATTTATATACCATCATCAAAATACCGATCTTTAAAGAAAGACAGTTGTGACACCTGTCTAGTATATCTTTAATGAATTTCAATTCATTTTATGGTGACTATAAAAGGATAATTTTCATATATTTGAGAAAATAGGGAAATTTGTAATAAAATTTTTTTTTATTTTGTTTAGAAAGTCTATTAAAAAATTTTTCAAATTAAATTTAAAATTGTATGCGTAATTTGTGCACTCAAAAAATTTTTTCGGATGCAATTTAGGGAGCAGTTTTTTTAATAGGTAATTATAAAATAATAATTTTCCCTTTAGAGTTCGTTGGGACTTGGAATATTTTTATTCGTTCCGTTAGTACCTGATCTATTATATAGCAATACTATGTGAGTCATTTTAGTCATTTTTTTTTCTAATTATTTTTCTGATAGTACGATAGGTATTATACGTTAGTGCATTCTTAAACTATTTTTTTCATTGTTTTTGAAGTCATTTTTAGTTATACCGATGAGCATTATTTATCTTCTAATTTAAATTTCTAATTAGTTTTTGTTATCCGGCTCATTTTCTGGTTAACAAGAATCAACAAAGTTTAACATATAACCCAGTTTGAAAATTGTCTATTACAGATAAAAATGCAATTATTCAACATAGTAAAAGTGTCATTCCTGTTAACATTACTTCAGGTATTTTTTTTTCTTTTTTTTTTTTTATTTATTCTCTGATATTGAGAAAAAATACTATATATACATGATAAAAATGTTTTACTGATAATCACGAAAAAAAATAAATTCAGTGCTTTTCTACCCGCGCTTTGTCCGCAGTTATCTTTTTATCTTTTTTCTTTCAAATATTTTTTTTAGAAATTTTTGGGTGTAATTTTGTTATTTTCCCGACATTCTTTTAGAGAACTTTTACATTATGTTGTTTTTTTAAGTGAAGGCATTATAAACCATTTTTTTTTTTGTAATTTTTAATAATTTACATTCAGGGAAAAATATATTTGTCTCATAGCGATAACAATAAATGTTTATTTATACTTTTGCAATATAAATGTATAAAAATAATATTAATTAATAATATTAATAATAATAATAGTAATATTAATAATAATAATAGTAATAGTAATATTAATAATAATATTAATAATAATAATAATAATATTAATAATAATAATAATAATAATAATAATATAATAAATTAATAGAATTACGCCATCGCGGAGTCG
>JUFY01029287.1:0-15291 GCA_001855655.1 Leptopilina clavipes | reverse complement strand
CTTTGACTTTGACTTAACATTGACTTTGACTTTGACTTTGACTTTGACTTTGACTTTGAGTTTGAGTTTGAGTTTGACTTTGACTTTGACTTTGACTTTCAATTTGTCAAAGTCAAGTGAAAGTAATTTTGTAATTTCACTTTGACTTTCGATTCGATATTAACTTTAACTTTGACTTTGACTTTGACTTTGACTTTGACTTTGACTTTGACTTTGACTTTGACTTTGACTTTGACTTTGACTTTGACTTTCGATTTGACTTTGACTTTGACTTTAACTTTGACTTTGACTTTGACTTTGACTTTGACTTTGACTTTGACTTTGACTTTGCTTTGACTTTGACTTTGACTTTGACTTTGACTTTGACTTTGACTTTGACTTTGACTTTGACTTTGACTTTGACTTTGACATTCAATTTGTCAAAGTCAAGTTAAAGTCAAATTCAAAGTCAAATTCAATGTTAAAGTCAAAGTCAATATCGAATTCAAAGTCAAAGTGAAATTACTTACTTTGTAAGTACTTACTCTGTAAGTAAAATAATAATTTCTTGAATCAAATTTAGTTCACTTCAAGATTATTTGCTACTAATAAATATTTATTTGATAATAGTTAAGTTTACAATACTCATTATTTGGATCCAGTAAATTTTTTTTCCGTGTATATTTAATTGTAAATATTTTTTTTAGTATTTTTACTACTTTTAGTATTTTTATTTTCTCATTTCACAAGAATGGGAATATAAATAAACAAAAAATTGTTTTCATTCTTGGAAAATTGGGATTATTTCGTCTCTGTAACAATTTGAAATTGTTAATGCTTTATATTATATACTAGCAAGAGAGAGAGAGTAATTTCAGAATAGAGGAAAAGAAAAACCGCCTTCACCGTTTACTGCAATTCTTTCGCGACTACTAAATTCATAATTCATAAGCTCTCGTAGAGACACAAAGAGGCAGAAGGAAAAACAAAAGTAGGAAAAAAAGAAAAGAAAGAACGTGAGTTTTGTCGAAGATAAAAGCGACTTTTAATAGGTAAAAAAAAAGAATAGTTAAGCTATAGGTACATTACAACCAATCCGGTAACAATATCCTTTAAAACCGTTTTACCAACTTATCTGCGTGTTCTATACTCAAATTCTGGACAAGACTATTTTTCACCACACATTTTTTAAAGGCAATGCAATAATCAATGCGAGAAATACTTTCAAGTAGAAGGTTTTCGCTATAGGAAAAGAGAAATGTATAGGAAAGAGAAAAGTAACAGAAGCTTCTACGGATGTTTGGGATCGACAGTAGAAGACGTGGGACACGGATAGAAAAAGGAAAGAGGCAAAAGGGAGTGGGAGGGGGGCAGAGATCGAGGAAGGGGTAGGTTGTACGTAAAAGTTTAATGTCGAGCGTAAACCCGTCTGCGACAGGAAGGGTCGAAAAGTGGGCATGGGGGGGTGCAAACTTTAGCCCACATTTCGTCGAGCCTCTACTTCGTAAATCGAGCTGTGGAGCTACTTTTATCGAGAAAATCTCCCACCCCTTCCTCTTTCACCCCCTTCACTTTCTACAACCTCTTAAATGCTTTTATCTTTTTCTCTTTTTTTTTTTCGCGAAATACTTTTTAACTACTTTTAACATATCGAGAAGCTTATTACGAGCACTTGGTTTCTATCGTGTAGGAAAAATAGTTTTTCAAAGAAGGCGAATCTATCCGAAGTTTAATAACTTTTTTGTGATTTTACGCAAGTTTTGACAAATTAGCAATGAATAAAATTTCAAATTTAACAAGCATTGTTTATGTATTATTTTCGATTCGTGTGTTTTTATACTTGTGGGCAAATCAGAGCAAATCAGAAATAAAGATTTCCACTTTATTCTTGAAGCTTGACATGAGAGATAAAAATTTTCCCATACTCTTGCGTCAAAGAGACATAAACATACATGTTTAAATCCAACAATCTTACTTCTCACTGTACATGAAATGCCACAACCATTTACTCTTCCGAGTAACTTAGCAGATAAGATTTTGAGATTTCATGTATGTGGAAGAGGGAAAGGTAGGAAATTCTCTCTCTCTCTCTCTCTTTCACTCGAGATTACCAACCTCGAGTGCCAACGTCAGGGACACTTTAGCGGTTTAACGAGACGGTCCGTCAGTACTGATCTACGTTTAGATATTTTTCCCATCACTTGAACCTTAACCAAAAACACCCCTTCTCTCCCCCTAGCCTATATATTTCAGAGGCTCAAGTCGGAGCATATTTTTCTTGAAATTTGTCGCGACTATCTGCCCACAGGGATCTACCCTTCTCTCTATAGTTGTAATTCTCGACTAAGAGAAACTGCAAGTTTTCGTACCCTTTGACCCACCCCCCGCCTTCCTGCAATTTTCGTATCCTCCCCATCCCCCTTGCTCTCTCTCTCAAGACTGATATGAACGTTTAAATACTGAGTTTAGCTCGTTGTCTGCCCAGAGGGTTAAAATCAAGGAAGATTTGTGATTGAGGGGTGAGTCGTGTACTTCGCACCCGTATAAGGAGAGACGGACGCGATTTGGGGGGAAGGGGGCATAAGGGAATCACGTGGGCGCGATTTAGGGGTGAATTTCGTGCCGGATATCTAGCAGCGTGTCGCTTGTCAAGAAGGGTGTCTGCGGCACATATTCGAGTGCGCAGCACTTAAGGGACTTTCGATAAAGACTAGAATTAACGGAAGTCGATTTTGATGCTTCTGATTTTTTTTTTTATCATTTTGCATGTGAATCTTGATTGTGAGGACTTTTTTTCTAGAGATGCATGAGAAAAATGATATCGTTTAGCATAGATAATGTTTTTCTAGATATCAGATGAGACAAATGATATGTAGAGAGAATAGGATTAGGAGACAATATACAGGGGAAATATTCTTATCTAATCCCTCTTGATTTTGTCATATGTTTCAAATAATAGTTCGGCTTTTTGGAATTCTTAAGTATTAGATAAACATTTATATTAGCAGGGAGGGAGATGATTCTTATTTGTCTATACGATTTCTGATACAAGGGGATTGGTGAAAATATTACATTGGATTAGTTTCTCGCTAGTTTTTCTCAAATCTTGATCAGCTGATCGGAGTTTGCGTCGCCATTTTTCAAGTATGCGCGCGTCACTAGCAACCACTTTGATATTCTTCCAATTTTAAAATTAATTCGTCGTAGTTTGTTTTAATTTTAGGTTTTAGACAGTAATTTTGATATTTCCAATTTTTAAATTAATTCGTCGTAGTTTGTTTTAAGTTTTAGACAGTAATTTTGATATTTACAATTTTTAAAATTAATTCGTCGTAGTTTGTTTTAATTTTAACTTTCACGAAGGCTAAATGATGTGCAACTCTTTTCATTTTCTTTTGAAGGGAAAAAAACGTCATTATCGTGTCGGAAAATTAGAGTTCTTTTGAAAAAGCATCAATTCTAATGGAAATGCTGAGACATGAAGTAGGTCAGTGAAATCAAGGCCGAGTTTTTTCATTATTTCGAATATTTCTCTAGCTTTTTTTCTACTTTCGAAAGAATGATGGAACGGATGAAGCGGGGCGGTATCATTCATCCCTTCTTGCCTAAGGGTGTATGACTTGATGAAAATGCACAACTCCTTTAATTTTACGCGCAATTGTGAACTTGTAAGAAAGTTATTTTTTCAATTTTCTACATTTGTAGAATTTTTTTTTTAATTAATAATATAAGTTTGGGATTATTTTATTTTTCTATGACGAATCAAAGTAATAATCAAAGTAATAATTATAAAGCTACAGAAAAATTTTTTCATTGAAACGTTTAAATTCATATATTCAAGTCAAAAAAAGATTAAAATTGAATTTAACAGAATATCATTGAATTTTTCTAATTATAGAAAAGTTCATCTTTACGATTGTTCGGTATTTGTTCATTTTAAAAATGAAATGTTTATATTAGTGTTGAGGACTTTTTTTTATTTGCTCTCATAAAATAGAGTACCATTGGTTTCTTTTTGACACGGGGAATTTTGTCGCTTTTAATTTGAAAGAATGACTATTGAAGTTTTACATTTCACACCTGACTCGAATTTTTGGAATAAATACCACAGTTGTATGTTTCACAAATAACAAAAAAAAAAGAGAGAGAGAGAAAAAAAGAACCAAGTGTGAGCGGTTTTAAATTGTACGTGATGTGATTGGTAAGTTTTTTTTCAAACGATTCTCAATAACAATACCTTATCAGTAATGAAATCAATGAATTTATTTTCAAATAGAATTTTCGATTTTGCCTGAAAATGAAATCACGTTCAGACAATTTAGTATATATAAGGGGACAAAAAATTAATCTCTCTTCTTTTTCTGAGAAGGAAAAATGAATGTTGAAAAAGTAGAAGAAATGTAGAATGTAAATTTTGCTTTAAAGGTTGATACTCAAGTTGATATTTCACGTTAATTATATATTTTGAACGAAAATTTTTGCCGGTAAGAGTGTTTTCTCTGCCTGGCGGTTTTGAGAGACAAATATAATTGCCATTCGGATTGAAAATGCGCCTTTGGAAATGATATTCGTCCAATTTGTTTTATAGGTTAGGTCAGCGCTGACCACTGATATTCAGTGACATCGATTTTTGCGTTATGAACTTGTGGATCGTGTTCCGGTTATAATTCCATAAAAGCAATCGCATAGGTTCAATCTGTTTCGAGTGTGTTCTCTCTTTTTTCCAATATTTAAATTTAAAATTTATCCACTGGGATTATGAACCTAAAGAGAGAAAGCGGGGCGAGGGGGATGGTCGCTGAAAAATTGATTCGATTGTTCGAGCGCAAACAAAAATATTCGGCTGGCCAAATATCCAGAATATAACCATTCGAGGTTCTATTATTCTTTTATATTTCTTTTTTCTTTTGTCTCCCTTTCTTTTTTTTTATTATTCGTTTTACCAATCATCCGTGGCTTTTTTTCTACTTTTACATTCTATTATTTCCTTTTTCCATTTTTGAACATATTTGAGACAAATTTTAAGTTTTCCTTAACAAAAAATGTGGGTTTTTGACAATCACTTGAAAGAAAAAATCTTCCAACATATTTTAATAACACAAATTATTTTATTTGAATATAATTTGGGAGAAATTTTATTTTTTATAGCAAAGTGTTTATGATCGCAAAAAATTAAAATGTGTTAAATTAAAAAGATGTGTGCTTTTCTTTTAAATGAATTAGACTCTTGGAAGGTAAAACAAGACAGAGCGTTGAAATAAATCTTAATCGAGAGTTGTACTTTCAACCCTTTGTTGAGAAATGCGAGGAGAATGAAAATTAATTAGGCTGCAGAGTGTTATTATCAAATCAGCGAGTGGCTTGAGTCTAGGTTGAAATAGAAATGGTAACAAAAGTACCGAAGGTAGAATATAGCATAAACACTTCCATGACTTCTATATCTTCCTTATAATACAACTTTACTGCTATTCTCAGAATGTCTGCAATATGACGAATGTTTCCTCTGACAAAATCTTCCAAGGGGTTGAGTTTGCCAGTGAAAATTCAACACACCCTAAACGTCAACTTTTAGCCAAGGGATAAACATTAAACTTTATTTTCAAATTATCACACATTTTCGAAATATTACAAGTACAGGCAATTTTTTTCAACTGAGGAAATCGATTTATCTACAATTGAATCAGCTAAGTACGAAAGGAAAAAGTGAAATTATTTAATTATCGGCCCTATTTCGGAATCGAGAAAGTTTCCAATAAAAAAGAATTGTTAGCGGAAAGAAAGTCATAGGGAAATAATTGGCTATTATCGATATAACCTGGAAAATGGGTAATTTTCGAGTTTTGTGTTTACAGTGTTTCGCAATTTCGATTTAAAGTTTGGCTCTCATTTTCGTGGGCTTTGCATTGGTATTAAAAGTTGGATGAAACTCGGGTTTATAAAAGAACGGCAATAACGGGATGAAGTTTTCACATTCGCGTTTCCACGCACGAACCTTGGAGAAAATCAGGAGTCGATCGAGATGCGAGATACGATCTCACCTTTCCCACGAGAACCAGTGATTTTCCTTTCGCTTTCCTTCCATTGCCTATGTCCTTTTTCTTTCCTTATTCCTTTCCTTATTCCTTTCTTTTCCCCTTCTCTCTCACCCTATTTTTTTTATATCCTTCTCTTTCCGCCTGTATCGGCTGATCTCTAAGACTGAATTCTATACTTTGACACGGCGCGACACGGCAATCTGAAAAATTACGATTTTATTCATGAAGCCTATCTTGCTGAGATCGATCCTAAAAAAAAAAGGAAGGGACCCAACGAGCAACCAAGAGCGTTTGGACGATTCAATCTCAATCCGTTTTAAATTCAAACTATACCTTCGAAACCCAGCCCCCCTAGTCATTTTTCACGGAAAAACGATTTTACGTCAAATACGCGAATCGCGGGTGCAGTCATTGGCAATATAAAGCCACATTGGATATGATGTGCTCGCGTTTCTGCGAACTGTATTCACAAATTAAAGCCCGAATATACATTTTTCAACTATTTATTTAACGTGTATTGAATTTCAGTGGCGTTTCTCTGATTTGGGAAATTAGTATATAGCAAATAGCTAGTGGGGAAAATTTGTTTTTGACGTTCACGGTAAATTTTTTTTATTATAAATAATAGACAAGTAATCGGTTATTTGAGTCAAATAAATTTTTTTCCAGTGTCGATTGTCGATTGTCGAAATTTTACTAGTAAAATTTAAAATTCCGTGTGTAGAAATTTCCCCATTTGGCCCTACTTGAAATAGGGCTTTAGCAAGGCTCTGACTAGTTTTTCTAGTTTCTTGCCAGACCCTTGCCAGAGCCCTATTTTAAACAGGACAAAGTGGGATGCGATTTTTATTTTTTCTTCCAAAAGGAACAATTGGTCATCAAAGTTATTTTTGCGCTTCTGTGTGATGTGTCTGTAAAAAATGCTTTTCATCATGACTGAGTGATTTAGATGAAGTAACTGAAAAGTCGGAAGTAATTTTCCTCCTCGACACTTTGGCAAGATTCGTCCTAAAGTTACTAGCAGGTGGAATTTATCATCAGCTGTTACACCATTCTTCTTTTGCCGGGTCTGTTTCCAAAGCGGCACTTCTCTTGCAACATCTGTGCGAGGACTTGTCAGGTTATGACGAGCGTGCCGCGCCACGATTCGAGGACGGATGGAAGATAGATAAGCAAAATGATGAATGCCATGTAGCATTTATCACACACCCTTATAGAAAAAAAGTCACTATTTTCCAACAAGTCCCCTTTTTTCATTTTCTTTTTATGTTCTTTAACAAATATATAGCATACTTGACTGGATTTAAGTGTCAATGGTAGAATTGTATAATATGCAGGGGAAAAATCAGAAAATTCCATTTTGTTATTATTTTAATAATATAGAACCACTCTCTAAATCTGAATTAGTATAAATTTTAACTAATTTGAATTAGCGACTCACTTTTTGCTTTCGAATTAGTTAAATTTTACTAATAAATTAGTAGAAAAAATTTTTTTTTACTATTTATTAGTAAAATTTAACTAATTCTAAAGCAAAAAGTGAGTCACTAATTCAAATTAGTTAAAATTTTTACTAATTCAAATTTAGAGAGCATGTGTAATTATTTTATGTCTTCTATGTCTGTTAACGTTTTTCAAATAAATAAATGATTGTTATTTTTCTCTATGACTGAAGAAATATTTTCTGTTTTTGTTTCAGATGAGGTAAGAATCAAATTATCTACCTGGTGGATTTCGAAAAGGTCTCTCAATTAAACTGTAAGAAAAGTTTTTCAATTTATTTTTATAAAAATATTATAGACATTTTCTAGATGTTTAATGTCAAGAAAACAGTCTAAGAAACTGTGGCAAAAATGGAAAGAAATTTTTTTGAATTATCATTGTTCTTTGGACATTAAACAATAGGCAAGAGGGGTCCGATTTGTATCTGTATATTACAATATGCGGTGAATAATTCATTTCCATCGCGACATGAATTTATATTAAAGGATAAGCACACGTTCGAGTGTCCACAGACTTAATAATACTTGGCGGCAAAATAGGTCCTGTCGCTCTCTCCTTCTTGTGAACATGAAGAGAATGACAAAAATATTTAACGAACCTCTTTTATAAAAGACTCCTCTATTATACCCATTCGAATCACTCTGAATTTTCATCATAGCATCACATTTCACATTCAAAATTCCAGTTTCGTTCAGTGAAGGCAATGGAGTTGTTGATGGCATTTACCATGAATTCTACCATGCCTTATTACACGGGGCTGTAGATCATCCGTCGACACTTATTGACTCTTAGCCTCGAATTGAAAAGTAGGCTTGCACACGCACCTAACTCCATTTATTATGCTCAGCCTGTACCATTACCTACCAGTGTTTGTCGGCGTCGGGGTAAAAGGGGAAACAAAAAAAAGAAAAAAAAAAGGGATGAAAAATCGAGCCTAAATTTCCAGGAACCCTTCGAGAACTTGAAAAATAGACGAGAATAAGGGGAAACTTATTGTTTTTGCTCGCGAGTTTTTTTGACATTGAACAAGTGATAATTCGTGTTATTTATGAAGAGGGGGATATCGAGATTTCCAGAAGTGGAGGGGAGATGCTTTTTTTTAAAGTGAATCGAGTTTAATTCAAAAGTAAAACGCACAGTAAATATCTAAATGTTCATTTTAAAACTACGAATGTATGACTAAAATTGACTTTTACTACTTATGACGAAATCATGTGCATTTTGATAAGTTATGTCTGACTAAAACCGACTTTAACTACTGCTAACCAAATTTTATATATTTTCGTAAGTTGTGTCTGACAAAAACTGACTTTAACTACTAATGCCGAAATTACATACATTTTGAAGTTACGTCTGACTAAAACCGACTTTAACTACTGATAAGAAAATAATATGCATTTTGAAGTTACGTCTGACTAAAAACGACTTTAACTACTAATAAGGAAACTATAGATTTTCTTAATTTACGTCTGACTAAAACCGACTTTAACTACTGATTACGAAATTTTATGTTTTCGTAAGTTGTGTCTGACCAAAACTGACTTTAACTACTGATAAGAAAATAATATGCATTTTAAAGTTACGTCTGACTAAAACCGACTTTAACTACTGATTACGAAATTTTATGTCTTCGTAAGTTGTGTCTGACCAAAACTGACTTTAACTACTAATAACGAAATTACATACATTTTGAAGTTACGTCTGACTAAAACCGACTTTAACTACTGATAATATAATTTTATATATTTTCGTAAGTTGTGCCTGACCAAAACTGACTTTAACTACTCATAACAAAATTAGATACGTTTTGAAGTTACGTCTGACTAAAACCGACTTCAACTACTGATTACGAAATTTTATGTTTTCGTAAGTTGTGTCTGACTAAAACCGACTTTAACTACTAATAAGGAAACTGTATAGATTTTCTTAATTTACGTCTGACTAAAACCGACTTTAACTACTGAAACAAAGATTTCATATTGTGTCTGACTGAAGACTGACTTATACTACTGAAACAAAGATTTAATATTGTGTCTGACTGAAGACCGACTTATACTACTTTGACGAAGATTTCAAGTTATTACGTCTGACTGAAAACTGACTTATACTACTGAAATTTAAAATTGTCTAAAATTGACTCTCTTGGCTGATTTAAAGTTTTACTTTTACTACTCAGTCCACCTCAATTGATGTAAATTATTGTCTGACCAAAAGCTGACTTGTGCTACTGATATTTGAAATTGGTCGCTTCGTCACACTTAAACGGACGATTACTACAGAGACAAAAATTTCAAAAAAAAAATTTCAAATAATAAAATAAGAAATGAAAAATAAACCTAATTTTCTCTCATTGAAACTCAAAGTCACTCCTGCAAAAATTATTCCCAGTCTGACTAAAACTGTTCTTCACTATACTCATTAAAAAAATTCCCTACAATAAAAAAAACTCTTCGTCTGACTCCAACACGCTTATACCACTTGTTTAAAAAAAAAGTAAATACAACACATTTTCCAATTATAAACACCATCTTAAATATTTTTTTACAATAAAAAAACATACATACATGCACACAAATATTTACAAAGACAAAAATCAACAAAAGGAAAGAAATTTGTTTACGTGATAGAACGCCTTATGTTACACGTCATCAGCTTTAGGGCAACGTACCGAATTGTTCCCGACAATTATTATACGACGAGGTTGATGGTCTTGCCTTTTCAATCCTCCCCCCTACGCCTCACCTCTTTCACTCTCATATCGTATAATATAACCTTCCTCCGGGGGGTGGGGGATTGAAAATGGAGGGGGGAGAGGAAAAGGGTAAAATCCGGCAAAGAACGAGGTATATATATATATATGTGATATGTGTGTTGAAATTATATGAGCGGCGGCGCTGTAGCATAAAAGGGGTATGAAGGCTCGATTATAATGGAGGGGGAAGAGGATGGTTGTGGATGGTCGGGGTGATGAGGTCAAAGTGGGAGAATTGAGAAACGGGGTGGAATTTCGCGCGTGCTCGGCTTCTCTTCCGGCTGCTGTGAGAGAGAGATTCTGGACCCGCTTCGTTCCGCGCGCATGAGGTGTTAGTTCCGCGCGCGATTTCCACCAAGTAGGTGTTATATATATATAAACATCTCTCTTTTTCTCTCTCTCTCTCTCTCCAATGTATTAAAGTGAATTTTTTTTTTTCCCGCCAATTTTGTACAAAAGTATTTTTTTTCCTTTTCTGTATTTTATTGATTATTCCGGAAATAACGGGGAAAAAAAATTGATTTATGAAAAAAAATTTTTATTTAGTGGAAAATTTTGGAACAATTGTGTTTTGAAAAAAAAAATTTGTCGAGATAAAAATTTTTCATTGTTCGTGACAAAAGACAAACAACGAACACGTGACTTTTTGTAGTAAAGAAAAAAGGGAGAGAAAAGAATTTCATGTTCTTCGAAATGTCCAGGGATAATAATGTACGTATTCTGCGTGTTATTTTCAAAATTATATTCTCAATTTTGAGATATTTGAAATATTTCAAAGTTGAGAATTTCCTTTAATTTAATTTCTATTTGTAAATAACAGTGTTTTTTTGTTAATGATTGAAATTGAATTTTTTTTCTAAATTTATTTTTTTCTAAATTGAAAATAATATCAAATAAGTGATGGAAAAAAATGATTTATAAATAAACTGATGGAAATATTTTATATATGAATTCTTTTTCCTACGGCTGTAATTCGTGAGAATTTGTTTAAAATGGAAGAAAATGTATATTATCACAACCACATTCAAAGGGAAATTATTAATATATATTTTGTATTAAAATGAGTACGTGCAAGTTTCATGAGCTCAAAAAGAGCTTCCAGTTATACGAGAGAGAGAAACCCTTTGAGTTTACATATAAATTTAAAATACGACGCGCATTTTTTTTTCTTTTTTTTTGTTGCGTATAATAAAAATGCTGTTTTTCATTTGGAAAAAGGAATGTTCATTTTCTTAATAGTGTATATGGTTACCTGTGAATTACCACAAACTCGGGGGGAAAGAGGGGGGAAAAAACTTATTAACGGAAATAAGCGACGACCAGCATTATGCGTCACTCGAGTAATTAGTGACTGTATAATATCGTGCGCTCGAGAATATTTCGAATAATTAGGAAGCTTTCTCTTTCTCTCTCTCTCTCTCTCTCTCTTCACCTGTGCAAGCGCACAGGTAATTAAAGGTTAAATAATTAGGTCGTAAGATTCACACTGGAATTTGTGAATACAGAGAAGATAATGAAGTTCTATTTTGCAAGAAGTTTAGTCTCTAAATATTTACCTCGCCTCTGTATTGTGTAAAATTAAATATACAGAATATTCAATATTTAGAATTTATTAGTAATTTGGGAAAAATTTTCCCATCAATGAATGATGAATATTTATTATTTATTATCTATTGGTGAATAATTGTTTAAACATCAATTTCACCGAATGTTCCTGCAAATATTTTAGAGAAATATTTTCACAATTCTCATATTTGCTTCAATTTTGGAGAAACTATTTTTTTTATGAATATTCCTTCTATATTTCTTCAATATTCATTTAACATTCCTTTAATATTTCTTCAATATTTCTTTAAAACATTTAATATTTATTTAAAACTTTTAATATTTCTTTAAAACTTTTAATATTTCTTCAATATTTTTTTAATATTCCTTTAATATTCCTATAATATTCCATCAATATTCCTTCAACATTCCAAGAAAAATTATCTTTAATATAATAATTTTTATCACTAAAATGTTTATGAACTAGTTCGAAAAATTATATTTCGTCAATAAATATTCCAATAACGATTATTTCATGAAATGTTTAGTAATCCTCCAGGAATGTTTCTTCAATATTGCATAAGATATTTCTTTAATATTAGAAAGAATAATTTACAAAAAATACCATTATAACTCTGCAGGACAATATTTTTTCAATATTCCAAATTAACTTTGCAATATTTCACGAAATTCTTCTTTAATATTCTACCCAATATTCGACGAAATATTCTCTTTGTATTTTACAATATTCTTTTAATATTTCAAATTATCCCTGTAATGTTCCAAATTACTTCTTCAATATTCCAAATTATTCCTTCAATATTCCACAAAAATTTCCTATTGTTGGAATTATGAAAAAATAAAAATAAAAACATTTTCCTTCTTTTTACGTAATATTCCACAAAATACTCTTTTAATATTTCTTGAATATTCCAAATTATTCCTTCAGTCCTCTACCAAATATTCCTATTGTTGTAATTTTTACAAAAAAAGAATAAAAATAAAAACAATTTCCTAGTTTACGTAATAAAAAAAACATTCCCTTATATTTTTTGTTTAATATTCTATAGAAATATTCCTTCGATTTTCGATATTATTATTTAAATATTTCAAAAATACTTCACAAAGAATGTAAGGAAATTCTACAAGAAGAAAAATTATAATTTTTATGTTAAAAAAATTTTAAATAATGTAATATAAAAAATATAAATATAGATAAATATAATGTTGAATAATATTAAAAAAGAACGTAAAAAATATGAACTTTGTGTTTTTTTCAACATTTGAGATTTTAATTTTCTTTTTTTTTTTTTATTTCCTTATGAAACTAATAACTTCAATTAGTTTTTGGATAACAGGAAACATGTACGGCAAAATTTGATGTAATTGTAGAGGTAAATTGTACATCGACTATAACCACCCTTCTTTTTTTTTTCATTTTCATTTGTGCTTTTCGATATTCGATACCTATCTATCTGCACATAATCCCTTCGTTGAATGATTTATTTTGTGAATTTCCTTTCATTCTCATCTTCCTCTACTTTATGGATTATTCCAAAGTCCTTAAAATTTCCATTCACTCATCAAAATTAATTTTTTCTCTATTCTTCAGGATTCTTTTCTCCCTCTCACCAAAAAAAAAAAAATGATAATTATTTTCATTTTTTCCCCATTTATTCTTTTTTTTAGCGATCAAAAAAATGGGAATAATTTTCTTTTCTTTTGGGGGAGTAAAAAATGAGAATATTTTTTAATAATTTTTTTTTGTTGAGAAAACAAAAACAGAATGGGAATAAAATTTTTTGAGAAATAGATTTTTTTCGAGTGGCGAAAAAAGAGGAGTGGGTTGTTAATTATTGCCATGGAAGATTTTTTTTTGAACGGGAAAGAGAAAATTGTTTTGTTTTGCAAAAGAGGGGAAAAAGGAGAGTGATCAATGTTGAAAAATAATTATCTTCGTTTTTATTTTTAAATTGTTCGGATCAGTGATTCGTATTAGAATTTTATGCGTGTCACATATTCATTCATTCGTGAGTGGGCATGTAAATTCGTCCTCTCCACGTATTCTCGTATTCAAGCGCACGTTCTCGGGTCTAAAACCAGTGCATTGATTAGTCCATTTCAGGAGACTTGAGAGTGTATACGTATATATATCTTCACCCACAACTGAGACAATTAAATTCTCCCAATTACAGATGTCGAAAATAATTCAAACAATAGGAAAGCAATTACAATAATTGGGAATTTTCAAATTAAAGACAAAATTGAAATTGGCGAATTTACAAATTTACAAATTTACAAACTTACGAATTTACGAATTTACGTTGCGAATAAAGTCGACAAAAGTAAACTGAAAAAAATGTATTTGATTCAAATAATGGATTACTGGACTATTATAGCAAATAAATATTTACTTGTATCAAATAAATTTTATTTGTGTCAAATAAATGATATTTGATTATACAAAAAATATTAATTCAATTAGTTTATTTAATTATTAATTTAAAGAAAAAATATTTGCTGCAAGTAAATATTTATTTGATAAATAATAAGTTACTTTGATCAAATCAAATAAAAAAATTTTTTTACAGTGTAAAATTCAGTTTGGAAATTTTTATTTGTCAAAAAAAAATGGGTTTTTGTTACAAAAAGAAAAAATGTTAACAGTTTTTCTCTAAAATCACAAAACAATTGAAAAAAAATTGTTTCGAACATTATAAAGTTGCGTGTAATAAATAAACTGAATTAAAAACTTTTCTTTGGTACTTGATTGAAGTGCAATTTTATAGAGTTTCTTTTTCATGAATTTTTTATGTCACGTGATTTTATGAACGTCAGCGAGATAAGCGAAAAATTTTTTGGCTGAGTAACGTAATAACCTGAATTGCGGAATGCCAAGGGATTTAAGTTTCACGATAAACACAAAACAGATTAACCTTTTCTGCCTTCTTTTTTCTTTTCTTTTTTCTTTCGTTTCGGTATTTTTTTTTTTTTTTTTGAGCCCGGAGTCGGTAAGAGAACTCATAAAACTTGCTAACCGCCGCTCAATGAGAGAATTCCTACGCTCTTTTTCCCGTCTGGGGTAAATAGAAAGTAGTAAAGTTTTAACGCCTCCAGCGATTCTTTGCTCTGTCCTGCCTGTGAATATACACGAAATTTACGAAATCACTCTCTAAATGTGAATTAGTAAGAATTTTAACTAATTTGAATTAGTGACTCACTTTTTGCTTTTGAATTAGTTAAAATTTACTAATAAATTAGTAGAAAAAATTTTTTTTACTATTTATTAGTAAAATTTAACTAATTCGAAAGCAAAAAGTGAGTCACTATTTCAAATTAGTTAAAATTTTTACTAATTCAAATTTAGAGAGTAAAAGGAATTTCTTTCACTTTTGGGTGAAAAAAGAAAATTTACTTACTATGGAAGGATTACTTAACTTGTTAACCAAGAAGTTTATTATCACTTTTTTTATTATA
>JUFY01029286.1:0-21693 GCA_001855655.1 Leptopilina clavipes | reverse complement strand
GGTGCCGAATCCCAAAAATGTCATATCGAAACAGAGACCCCATCTGCTTTTTATTGCCCTGTTTTCATGCACATTGTGCACGCGCCTCGGTATATATCTATTGTTGAAACAGATGTTTCGAGGTCTCCTCGAGAGATTTATAAGGCTTATTCCGCCAAAATAGCTCAATCTTTCGAAACAGGTCAAGCGCGCTTCATTGATGGGAAATCATTGCAAAAAAAGCCCCAATGTCAATGAAACTCTGAAAAAAAAATTCCCGGGACGCTTCACTTCTCAATTTTGTAACAGAATTTTCTTTTAGAAAGAAGACATTTTACATGCTCGAACTGCAATAAAAACTTGGTACAATTTCCTTTTAACAAATACAATTTTTTTTCAATTATTTTTTTATTATTTGAAAATTATTTGCCAACAATCACTAAATTCGCTTTCAACAAGTTTAAAGATTTTTGAACAAATAATCGAGAGAGCAATCATTGAAATATTGGACAGTTTAATAGCACGAGTAATAAATTATTGTTCCATTTCCAATACACACTTCAAAATGACTAATGTGCTGCATTAAAGATTGATAAAAATTTTCCCTCCGAGTGAATATTTTTAAACACGATTATCGTCTTTGTGGGACGATACTAAAGAAAAGGATTTTAAAGTAGTATTTTTTGTATTTTTAGATTCGAAAATCGATTGAAAAAAATGTCTTTACTTTAAAAAATAGTGATCGAAAATTTTGCGAGAAAAATATGATTTTAAAGTAATAATTATTCAGAATAATACAATTACGTTGTTCAAATATAATGTGTACTTTCTCCCTTTTCATTTTGATATTATATCAGGTTCGTCAAATTTTACAAATAATAATTCTCCCCAAATGTTGATAAAATCTTTTATAACGAATATCAAACAATGATTTTAAAAATAATCTTTTAGCATCACATTCTGTCAATATATGGTACATGTTGTTATAAATATGCAAATATCCGATAACAATAATTCAATATCGAATGTTTAATAATTCAATAATCATTCAAAAAGAATATTCAATGCTAAACATATAGTAACATTGGCAAAAAAAAAAAAAAAGATATTTTTCCACACTTTTTTACGAATTTTATTTTCAAAAATTTTCCCTCGAAAAAATTCTTCGAAGGGAAAAAATTCCGTTCCTCAAAGGATAAAGATCATTAAGAAAATGAATAAACCAAGAGGATTCCCAATTTGAGCATAAAATAGAGTGTAAAAATATCTGTCGAGTAAATAACGAGGCGTAAATTTGGTAACGTGAGGGTCGAGGCATAAAACGATAAACATATATATAGGGGAAGGAAAATAAGGGTGGACACGACCTTTCCACCCCCTCAAGGACAATAAAGGTCAACATGAGGGAAAACGTTCTATTGTTTACGTGTCACCTTTATCGAGTGATACAATCGCTTATTAAAAAATGCCGAAAAAAAAACAAAAGACAAACTTTGCGCTGAGAAAAACAAGAAAATTTCATTTTTAACCTAAAAAGAAAAAAAAGAAAACTTTACTGAAAACTTAAATACAATATTTTATTCAAAAGTCAAAGAAACTATTTTGTCGTCGGAAGTATAGAGACAAGTTTCTTCAATTTATAATGAACATCAATATTTAATTTGAAAGTATCAGTAACAGACTTCCGTAAAAGACGGGGGAGAAGAGGAGGAAAAAAATAAGGCGCCAGCGCATCTAATGGAGGTTGCCTCCCCTTTATGTTCTCATAATAATCACTATATATTACAAAAAAAAAAAAAAAAAATACCGTAATATGAAACAAATATAATGTAATCAACATTCCTTCATGTGAAAATAACCACATTATGCTTGTACGCACAGGTGTTAATTTACATTGAGTATTATAACCATCTGCATCGGCTTTTCTTAATTTTGAGTAAATTGAAACTGGAGTAACTAAAAACTATTTTTAATTATAATTCTAAATTAGAAAAAGTAAACTAAGTAAGTAAAAAAAGACAAATTAAAATTAATTTTAACTAAATGGTAACTAAATAGGAACTAAATAGGAACTAAATAGTAACTAAATAGAAACTAAATAGGAACTAAATAGTAACTAAATAGTAACTAAATAGGAACTAAATAGGAACTAAATAGTAACTAAATAGGAACTAACTTGAAACTAACTTGAAACTAAATAGTTACTAAATAATAACTACATAGTAACTGAATTTTAACTAAATAGTTACTAAATAATAATTACGTAGTAACTAAATTGTCACCAAATTGTAACTAAATAGAAACTGAATTACTAAATATTAACTAAATAGAAACTGAATAGTAACTAAATAAAAACTAAATAGTAACTAAATATTAACTGAATTAGTAACTAAATAGTAACTGAATTAGTAACTAAATTAGTAACAGAATTAGTAGCTGAATTGAAACTAAATTGTAACTGAATTACTAAATATTAACTAAATAGTAACGAAATAGTATCTAAATAGTAACTAAATATTAACTGAATTAGTAACTAAATAGTAACTGAATTAGTAACTAAATTAGTAACAGAATTAGTAGCTGAATTGAAACTAAATTGTAACTGAATTACTAAATATTAACTAAATAGTAACGAAATAGTATCTAAATAGTAACTAAATATTAACTGAATTAATAACTAAATAGTAACTGAATAAGTAAATGAATTAGTAACAGAATTAGTAACTGAATTGAAACTAAATTGTAACTAAATAGAAACTGAATTACTAAATATTAACTAAATAGTAACGAAATAGTATCTAAATAGTAACTAAATATTAACTGAATTAGTAACTAAATAGTAACTGAATAAGTAAATGAATTAGTAACAGAATTAGTAACTGAATTGAAACTAAATTGTAACTAAATAGAAACTGAATTACTAAATATTAACTAAATAGAAACTGAATAGTAACTAAATAGAAACTAAATAGTAACTAAATATTAACTGAATTAGTAACTAAATAGTAACTGAATTAGTAACTGAATTAGTAACTGAATTAGTAACAGAATTAGTAACTGAATTGAAACTAAAATGTAACTAAATAGAAACTGAATTACTAAATATTAATTAAATAGAAACTAAATACTAAACTAAACACTGACTACTAGATCCAATTAATAACTACGATACCAAATTAAAAAAATTAAATCAAAATATCGAGCTTGAATAATGTTAAATAATAGTCAAAGAGCGACCTGAATGAAGACACAAAAAATTCGGAATCTTTCACCGTGCTGCAAATTTAATTCTATTTTCACTAAGAGCTGTAATTAAATTAAACCTGAAATGATAATTAGTGTGCGCGCCTATGAAGAACAAGAGAAATAAGAATAAGAAAAGAAGAGGAGAACCTTGAGAAGAACAGTCCTCTACTTACATCTGAGAAAACTTCAGTTTCTCTGGCAATAACTGTCTTTTGTTGAAGAACCGCGACTTGCAACCAAGAGAGCTGCATTTGTTTCAAGCAGCAGGACTTCAATTATCACGCCATGCCGACGACGACTCACCAAGAAACAACCACTTCCGTCATATGAACACACAAGTAGCGAATACTTAACCCGCATTATATGCGAGAAAAACAAAAAATTCCATTTACAGGGGAAAATAATATTTCGAAAATATATATATATAAATACTTGCGGAGAAACAAAACAGACATTGTGTGACAAAGACCTTATTGGAACAAACTTTACCCATTAGGGAAACTATGGACGTTATTTATCGAAACAAAGGAAAATATTCTCTATACGAAAGTGAAAATATATTATAACAAATAAATATGTAATAAACCAATATATAATGAAACTATTATTATAAAAGCAAACATGGTATGAACAGGCAGATGTTCCTTGACAATTTTCTCTATACTTCTGCCCTCATATTTTTCAGTGTGCTAATAAACCGTAAAGACATGCGTCAAATTTTATTTCTGTCCAAACAAATAATTGAATTGAGAACAAAAATTTATTACACAGAGAGTTAAGAATTTGATAATAGGACATTTCTATAAGGGATTGTATAATATCTAAAATGAAAATTTACAGACAATTACAGACAATTTAAAACACATCTGCTTGTATGCAATGTTTTTTTTTGTAATGTTCATTATAACTAGTACCTACAGTTATAGTTGAAAACTGATTACAATAATTGGAACAGAAAATGCAAATTAGAAGCAAATATTTAACTGATTTTGAAAGAACTAGTGCAAACCAAAATGAAAATTTTAGATGCAAGATATTAAAAGCCGTCAACAAAAATATTTGGAATTGGTGAAATCTATCAAAAGCACTTGAACAATACAATCGGGAGTCGAAAATCCAAATGATTCTAAAAGAACATACAACTAAAGTCGAAAAATGTAAGTGGTTCTACCAAGAATACAGTTGATGTAATCCATTAAAAACCATTCAAAAATTTGGATATTATTCGCATTTTCCGTTAAAACTATTCGGGAAATACAAATTGCAGCAAAAATTTTAATGATTCTGAAAAGAATACTACAACAACAATCAAAATTTTAGACGATTCTAAACGAATTCAGATAATGTAATCCGTTAAAAGAGATCCAAAAACCATCATCCACTATTTTGGTATATGTTTCAATCCGTTAGGAATTTTAAGGAAATAGAAACAACAGTCAAAAATTTAAACGATTCTAAAGAACAATTGCAACTGTAATGAAACATTTAGACGCTTTAAACGGATTTTTGTTGATGCAAGACGTTCAAAATCATCTGAAAGTTTGGTTAAAAACCATCAGTTAAATTAATAGGAAAATACAAATTGTAAACAAAAATTTAAATGATTCTGAAAAGAATACAACAACAAGAATCAAAATTTTAGACGATTCTGAACGGATTCAGATGATGTAATCCGTTAGAAGCGATCCAAAAACCATCATCCACTATTTTGGTATTACTGTTTCAATCCGTTAGGAATTTTAAGGAAATAGAAACAACAATCAAAAATTTAAACGATTCTAAAGAACAATTGCAACAGTAATGAAACATTTAGACGCTTTAAACGGATTTTTGTTGATGCAATACGTTCAAAATCATCTGAAAGTTTGGTTAAAAACCATTAGTTAAATTAATTAGAAAATACAAATTGTAAGCAGAAATTTAAATAATTTTGAAAAGAATGCTACAACAAGAATCAAAATTTTAGACGATTCTAAACGGATTCAGATGATGTAATCCGTTAGAAGCGATCCAAAAACCAACATCCAGTGTTTGGTATTACTATTTCAATCCGATAGAATCTTTAACGAAATACAAACAAAAATAAAAAATACGTATAATTCTAAAAGAGTATTATTACAACTACAATCAAAATTTTAGATGTTTCCAAACGGATTGTAGACGAATCCGTTAAAAATCATCTAAAGATTTGAATATTAGGGATGCGACGAAAATTACTAAATGATTAATATTCTCCCGTTGTTTCGCTATTAATTATAAATGTCCTCCACTTTTAGCTGTATAAGTTCTCCACTTCTGTATAAGTTCTTCATAAAGACCCATTTCTCGAGTGTGTTGTTTATATGCAGGAAAAAAAATCCCCGTGCTCAAAGTCTTGGTAGTCAGCTGTGCGTGCACTGATACGCCTGATGATAAATAAAAAGATGACTTAGCAAAGGCTTTCGATATTCGTAAACACGAAGCACAAGAGAAAGAGGGAGAGAGTGGTGCGTAAAGCGTAAAGTTAATGATGTCCCATAGTGATCGTGCGTGGCTAATCTGCAACATGTCGCATCGTACGCACTTCCTGACACCTTGTGCGACAATGGTAAATCTCACTCACGCTTGTTATATCCTCTATCCAGAGAAACACAGCCTCCTGTCACCATGTGCAACGCACTTGTCCGAACTCAATGTCGATTAACGCCAAATTAACGTCTATCGGAATTACACGGCCAAGAGTGTACCTTGCATACGAAACTACTATCATTTCGTCTACTGACATTGGCTATCGCTATGCCGTCGTCCTCCTCCTCGTCGACAGTGCTAGTAGTCTGAAGAGACACATTCCCCTCTTAATTGACAGTGAGGCGTAATTGGCAGGGTCTCACGAGAGAATCGTCGTACCATCTCTCCCCTTTACTTACCATGGCGTTTCTGTTTGAAAATTTTAGAGAGAGTCGTTCTATTTACCTGTGACTTGTAATCAAAAATCGTACCGTCCTTTTTTCTCCAAGGGGAAAAATATATATATAAATGCCATCGAGTTAATACGATGGTATTAAATACCAAGAGGTTCTGGAGAGCGCCCGTTACAATGAAGGGTATTCGAGCGATTGCGAGAAGGAATTTCAGCTATTTCAGGATCTTTTGATTCGATCCCAATAGCTGGTATGATTTATAGAAGAGGGGAAGAAAAAAAAAGAAGCCAAACAATAATATTGTTCTAATATTCTCGATGAATCAATCGATGGAAATGCTCTTGCCCCATTTTTCTTGATTATAATTCTTCGATTTCGTTAAATTTTCTCATTTCCTATATCGAGATGGGAATTCTAAAAGTCGAATGAGAATGAAATATACAAATATTCCCCAAACTACGGAACCCATTTACGAGTTCACGAATACGAAACATTGAACTGCGAATCGAAAATGGGAGGATGGCTTCTTGGAGAATATAAGTCAAGTTTATATTGCTGTTTGAAAAGCCAGTGGTGTGGGTTTGTTGATCTGCTCGGTTTGGCAGAGACAATGCAAAGACGATGGCTTTGTTTCAAGGTGTAGCACCTTCGAAAGTTTTGCCAACGATATTTCCCTCTCTATTCGCAAAATAGTTTTCTTTTAAGGACAATAAATAAATTTTCAAGACAATTGCAATTCAAGACAATTGCAATTCAAGACTATTACAATTCAAGACAATTACAATTCAAGACAAATTACTGATATGATATAGTAAAAACTAACTATAATCTTGCGTTATTTGCAATCAAGATATCTAAAATTTCCTCTTATTATTCTAATCAGAAGGAAGAGATTTTCACTAATTTTGTATTACTATCTGCATGGAAAATGTTTTCATCTCCAAGGGCCTAATTTGAATGGGAATTAATTTTCAATGGAAGTAAATCTCTCCATTGACGTTGGGGGAAATTTTGATTAAACGCAATCAGATAAGGACTGATCTTGGCGAAATGGCATTTTGTTTACTCGGCATGGTTGACCCACCGCAACAGAAATTATACAAACTATATACAGAATCTGTGGTCTGAATGGAATACCATGTCAAATTCATGTTATCTAAACCGATTGCCGTTATGTGAACGCTAAATTTTCCCAATTCTGTGCTTTTTGCTGGAAGATGAGCATTTACAATCATTACAATCGTTGAAATCGTTATATTAATGGACATCGCATTAATGGTTATCATATTAATTTTCCATTGAGGAAAAAATTTTCCCCTTCGAGAGGAGCGAAGGGGCATTTTTTCGCAGATGAAGGAAAATTGCAAATAGAAAAGAAAGTAGAAGAGAGGGAGAATTGACGCGGTAGAAACGTAAAAGTAGTGTATCGCTTTACAGCGGCGTAATCTACAGCCTTGGGCCACATTTACAACCACCTCTCTTTTTCTCGTCGTCGTTGTCGTCGTCGTCTTGTATTCACCGTTCACTGTATGCCAATGCACCTCTTGCCTATTCGACTCGCACATGGTGTGCACACGCGCACCTTCTATATAGATACTTGGGAGTTTCGTGCTTATATACCTTATGCACCATGTTACGTATTATATCCTATCGTTGCCGTAATCGGCTAACCGCCTGAGCATAGCAAATTCAACGTACCCGCACAAGAGAGGACTTTTTCTCTTTTTTTCTTCTCTTTTCTTTCTCTTTTTTCCTTATATACTTTATACACACACAACATAATACAAGATTTTTGTCCGTTAACTTTATAGCTCGAACAATTCACCTGATTAATCTTGATTATAAAAGTGAGACATTTTAAACTACAGCATATAGTGGATTAATATCGTTGGGCAATAAAAATAAGAGAGCCGAGACTGTATATTACAAATTATCAGGAATCACGCTCAGTCAGTATTTGTGGATTAGGATTTTTTTTTTCTGAAGGTCTGAATAATTTATATAATTTTTTAAGAAAATCTGCATTTATAATGTTGAAGTCCATTAAATATCTTCTGGGATTTTTATTATCATTGCGGCAAAATCCGTTAGGAAGGTTCGAAAAATACAAATCACAAGGAAAATTTTTGATGATTTGGACAATTACTGCAAGGAGTATGTATAATTTTAGATGAACCAACATTTAGGAACGAAATTGTAGATGATGAAAACGATCCACTATTTGATATAATTGTTGCAATCCGTTAGAAACTTGGAAATACAAACAACAATCGAAAATTTTAATGTATCTATGAAATATTACAACTATAATCAAACATTTAGTTCGTATAAACGGATTTTTGATGATGTAATTCGTTCAAAATTATCTAAAAGTTTCAACAAATTTTTGTTGATGCAATACGTTCAAAATCATCTGAAAGTTTGATTGTATTTAATACAATCTGTTAAATTAGTCAAAAAATACGATTTGCAACTAAAAATTTTAATGATTTTGAAAAGAATACTACAACAAGAATCAAAATTTTAGACGATTCTAAACGGATTCAGATAATGTAATCCGTTCAAACCCAAACAAAATTTTACAACTGTTACATTGTTGCAATTCACTGGAATCTTTTAGAAACAACAAAAGTAGATTATGCAATTCTTCTTAAACCACAAAAAATTTTGATTTTGATTGGTACAATCCGTTGGGACCACTTGGAAAATACAATGCTAAAACAATAATATGTGACAAACAAAAAACTCTTCCGGGAATAAAAAAGATCCAAAAATTCGCAACATTTTGATAAATGTAATATATTAGTATAATAGCATCATCACAAAACCAAACAAAGAGATAAAAATTTTTGCAGAAATACGAGATGCTCGAAAAGTAATCTAAAAGAGAGTGGAAAATGGGACACTCGCACAGCCTCCTCGCTTTCCAATTTAAATGTAAATAATTGTATATCACTGCTCTAAAAAGAAAATAAACATATATATATAGAATGAGACATTAAATCGTGCATGAAAGCGCGCATGTTTACTGGAAATGATTCTCATGTCTGCTTGTGCATCACTATATATATATTTGGACTTTCGAGTTTCTACTCTTTGGCGTTTGTATGAAGCTGAATGCGCGCAACGAAGTGTGGAAACGACGACACGCCGATGAGATTTGCGGTTTCGCGGCTAACCGTTTCACTGGCAAAATAGGGTCAGCACAGCGAACTGCGAGCGAATAACGGCTAATCAACATCTATAATATTACTGTCGGTCATACAACACACACAAACACACGAGAGTCGATTCCGACTGGTTCTAAATTACTCCTTTTGCTTGCGGTTCTTATTGAACCAAATTCTACAGTGGGATTTTTTTTCTTATCAACTCTAAACTAATTAATAACATTTCCCTATTTCTTTCCGACAAGGGTTCAATTTACTTTTTTACTCTTTTCTATTTCGAGTTTATTTTCTTGCTTTCAGAAGGTAAATAGTTAAATACTTAAGGCGAGCTCTGGAGAAATTTCCCAAAGAGATCTAATGCAGTCCTTCATTTACGGATTTGTCTTGGGAAAACCACAATTGCTGGTTGTTGGGGTTGAAATTGACGTACGTGCCAACAAGAGATATAATCTAACAAGGAAGTTTGTACTATATCTGCGTCTAACGGATTTTGCCTGGACTAGAATTTCCCTCATAGATATTCGACACGTTCACTCGCCCTTTCATCGGGAAATGCCTTTTGGTCCCAGCAACAACTTTGCGGATAAGCTTTCATTTCGAGTCGTCGAGACAAAAATTGGCTCATTCGAGTCAGAAACATGCACTGTAATTTTAAACATGAGGCATCTCTCACTATTTCTAAAAATGCCAAAAGTCTGCTTCAATTTTGTAAAAAAAAAAGAAAAAAAGTAATGATTAAATATGAGCAACAATCGAAATTGATTGTGTTTTATACTGTTAGACTAGAAATTTCGCTTTTGCGCGAAATTTCACGATTTTATTTGACCTGGAACGGATTCATGTTGACATGTACAGATACATTGGGTTCCTGATTGATTTGAATCTCTGGCTCTCTCTCTCTCTCCCTCTGCATGTGTACAACAATGTGTCACTGGCGGATACAAAGGAGGGCGGCTCGCGAAGGAACAATAGCTGGTAATTCCCGATACGAATCAACTGCGGTAATATGAACTAGAGTACTACTGTTAGGGATTGGGACCATGTAGAGCCTCCAAGTCAGAAGGCAAAGGCAATATCGAGTTTATCGGAATCGACCTGTTTGCAATCATATACCTACACGACTGACAGCATCTGATTCCATTGAATGATACTCCAGTGATGCTGCAATATATCCGTACTCGATATTTCTCACTTTACTTCAAAATGCACAACCTGTTACTGATTCTAATAAGGTATGTATGTATATTTATAGCCCGTACGTCTAAACGTCAAATAGATGACATATTTTACTGGTGTCCTTAAAATTAATAGTTGATGCAAATCTATTTCTAAATTCTCAAAACATCGTTAAAAATTTTACAGATGTGATCCGTTAGGAGAAATGAAAAATTTGGGTTGCATAGTAACGATCTTGGAAAGGAATTTGAAACAATCTAAATAATAAAAATAATTAAAAAATTAATCAATAACATCCTCTAGATAATTGAACAATTACCTAGAAATAAATAATTAAAACCCTTCTAAATGGATTGAACCGAGTAGAATCAAAATTTTAGATGGTACTTAACGGATTATAGCAACGATAATCAGAATTTGAAATGTTTTTTACGAACTGTAGCAAATAATGATAATAGATGATTTTAAATACATATTATTGTTTAGAACCATTAAAAATGTTGATTTTAACGAAATAGTTCTTCAGAGAATGAAATTTTTAGTTCTTTGGAATCTATTTTCTAAATAGTTGTAACGAATTTTTTTAATTCAAATCAAACTTTTATGTCATTTTTAACGGATTAAATCACGATACGTCTAAACTGACTAGAATTTTGATTACAGTTGTAATAGTCATTTAGAATCATTTAAATTTTTACATATATTGCTTGTGTTTTCTAAAAGATTCTAACGGATTGGAACAGTTGTATCAAAATTTGGTTTTCAATGGATTACGTCATCTAAAATTCGTTTCAAATTATATAAAATTTTGGTTCTTTTTGTGATACTCCTTTCAGAATCATTTAAACGTTTGGTTGCAATTTGTATTTTTTGAATAATTTAACGAATCACGGAAAAAACAAAGTCTGACTCCACTTACATCTGAAAACCAATATAACTGAAAATCAGCCAATTTTTTGGCTTAAAATAAGTTTAAGTCCACTTTTAGTCTTAAAATTATACCATGAAGGCTGAATTTCAGTTAAAATTTAGTCTTATGTAAGTGGTTTCAGTTCAAAGTGGACTGAAATCAAGATTTATTTTTTACAGTGATTGTACTACTTGTAATCAAACTTTTGGATGATTTTGAACGGATTACAGTATCAAAAATCAGTCCTAAACAGTCTACATGTTTGATTATAGTTGTAATTATAATTTAATCCTTTAAAATTGTTTAAATTTTCAACTGTTGTTTTTATTTTCTTAAAAATTTTAACGAATTGCAACAATAATATCAAAATTTTTCAAGGTTCTTAACGGATTACATCAGTCTAAAAAGCATTACATCACCGTCTAAAATTTTGATTATAGTTGTAATATTCCTTTCAGAATTGATTTAATTCTTTTTGTTATTGTAATTTCCATCCTTTAGATGCTTGGACGAATTCGTTTATCTGATAATTTGTAATTGATTCTCCTCTTAACGGCAAATAATTATTTCATCTTTCCTTTATGTTTAAAACTTTAGGTTCAAAATTAATTTACTTTCTCTTAAATTCAAAAATTCATGGCATATTAAATTCACATTTTACTCACTCAATTACAACCCGGAAAACGATTCCCCTTCACTCTGACTCACCTGAAAAGAGAAGAAAAAATTATTACTATATGCAATATTATCCAGACACAATTTATATGCATTATAACCCTAAAATTAATGTTTTTTACGTTCGAGAAATGCGAAATTTACAAATATATATGCAACACTTTTGACATTTGGGTGGAGAGGGGGTTTAAACAAGCAATGTGTCAGTATTAGTCGAATTTAATCTGCCTGAACCTGAAAATGATGAGCGCCGAAGGGTTATAAACGTTAACATGTAAAGCCTAATCTCTCAACAGAGTCGCGTCACTGCTTTTAGAGAGAGAGAGTATATATTATCGTTCTCACGGCATCTTGAGGTACTCAATTTTAAATGTACATGACGTGGGTGGCAAGAAGAAAATGCAAGAGTCTTTTTCATGAATAGGTGCTCCCGTGCATTATGGGTGACAGATAGATATCGCAGCCAGTTTCTGTCGTTCATCTTATTGTTAATGTACTTCATCCTTTTCCATTCTTCCTTATTTTCGCCTATTCTGTGTCTTTTATGTATGCACATCCCGCTCTTCTCTTTTTCACTCAGCTTTAAATCGTTTTCCTTTCTTTTCCATTTTTATGTTCTTCGAAGCTCTTTGCACTTTTTTTTTTTTCACTTGCCTCCGCAGTACCGTAAGGAAAAGTTATTTAGTTATATCCGTTGCGCTTAGCTACTAGTATAGGGAAACATTTTTATTCTTTTTTGGGGAAAAATGTAGAAATTTTCCTGATAATGTAGAAATTCTTTTTTATGCATTTTTTGTAGATATTATTTTTAATTATAGGATAGATGATAATTACAATTTTCCCAGTAAAGATTTACTGAAAAGATAAGTTATTGGTGGATAGAGTATATTTTGGAATTCTTTGGCGAATTATAAATAAGCGCCTCGATGATAAAATTCTTGTCACGTTACTGTAACTCGTCTTTCACTCCCACACCCAGTAGACATGTGTCGGGTGAATCGGCACGTGAACTACCATCAGACGGGTTCTATATATCCATACACATTTATATGCCGTTGAAGAGCAAGAGTTTTTTTTTCTTTCTGTTTCTTTTTCACTTACATCAGTGCGTAACTATATGTACTTGCCAACAATGCGACTGTGACATCTTCCTTTCATTCCATTCTGTAATTCCTAACGGACTCACTTCCTCAATGTCCGAGAGACGAACCGTGACACTTGCACTCATTGAAAGATAAGGCTCTCTCTCTCTCTCTCTGCTCTGAATCAGTCGTTCGACGATATATGCAATAACATACACTGGTAAATTACAAAACAAGATTTCCCTTATCAGTTCTCACGTAATGGTAACAATAAATACAAGAGAATGGTAAGAGATAAAGGTTTACGTCATATAGGGTTTATATCAACTTTAGAGGTGACAATTTTTTCTTCTTTCCTGTTTTTTTTTTTTTTTTTTGTCATCAAAGAGAAATAGTTTTCTTCTCATCATTTCCTGGATTCAATTTCAAGAAACGATTCCGAGAAAATTCTTTTAATCTTATAGAAGAGAGAGAGAGAGGTTACACATTAAAGGAAAAGGAGGTTTACTGCGAAACGTAAAATTCATTGTCGAGAATAGCATTTAGACATTAACTGCGTGGGAAATTAAATCTAGAAGGATTATGACCAATATCATTCGTTACTTGTAGTTTGGATCTGTTTTGTTGTTAATGTTCGCTATTATTACCTCTTTTCTTCTCGTCGTTATACTTTAAACTATTTTTCATTCCGACTACAATCACTGTACATTTATAAACGGGGCTGAGAGAGAAAAAAAGGGGAAAAAGAAAAAGGAGAAAAATCTCAAAAAAGAAAAAGAGAAAAAACAAAAGGGCGAAAAACCAAAAAAGAGAAAAAAAGGGAAAAAAAGAGAAAATTTTATTTGAAATAAAAATACGAAACGAAATTGAAGGGTAAAAATTCCTCGGCAACAATTTTCCATAGTTTCAATGTCCTCTTGTTAGTGAATTATTTCTACATCTAGTCGCGACCTGCGTTGAACTCGACAATGACAGTCATGCAGGACGACTTACATCAAAACCATTCTACCCCCTCCTATCGCACTTTTGTCAGTGCTCTTTCTCGTGTCCCTTCTTCCGGTACTCACTTCCGTTTCTCTCGTTCAAATGACTGTTGCCAACCATCATTCCTGTCTATTTCAATTTCCAACATTAAACTTGCATTCATTACTTTTTTTTCGCCCTGTTCGAAACTACATACTGGAATTTCTCGTTTTACTGGACCAACCATTATTCGATAAAAGGGAAAAAAATTTTTTTTTTACATTTTTTCAACCCTCTAACCAATAAAAGTAATCTCCATTTTAGAAAGTTTTGTTCTATTTTTTATTGGCGTAATATTGAACCACTCTTGGGGGGCAATGTTGCCAATATTGAGCCAAGACTGCGAATGTGGAAACAAAACTATTCGTTCAATATTGGACCAAGATTCCAATCATGAAAAACTAATTTACTGTCAAGAATAGAATTTATTTTATTAATAATCTTAACGCCAGTATTCGCCCAAGATTGAGAGTGTTGAAATCAACCACGAATTTGAATATTAGAGATAAAAGTTGGTCGAATATTTAGCCAAATATTGGCGATAAGAGTTGGTCAGATATTTAGGAAAAACTTGCGCCAATATTGGCGATGAAAGTTGGTCCAATATTTAGTCAAAACTTGGGCCAATATTGCCAACAAGATTTGGTGCAATATTTAGTCGAAACTTGGGCCAATGTTGGCGATGAAAGTTGGACCAATATTTAGCGAAAATTTGGGCCAATATTGGCGATAAAAGTTGGTCCAATATTTAGTCAAAACTTGGGCCAATATTGGCAACAAGATTTGGTGCAATATTTAGTCGAAGCTCGGGCCAATGTTGGCAACAAGGTTTGGTCCAATATTTAACCAAATATTGTCGATAAGAGTTGGTCAGATATTTAGCAAAAACTTGGGCCAATATTGGCCACAAGATTTGGTGCAATATTTATTCGAAACTTGGGCCAATGTTGGCGATAAGATTAGGTGCAATATTTTGTCGAAACTTGGGCCAATGTTGGCGATAAGAGTTGGCCTAATATTTAGCCATATATTCAGCCTACCTTGGCCCAATGTTGGCGAAACTATAACATAAAAATTCTCCGAATCAGAAAAGAGTTCCCCTCCCTCCCGAAAAAAAAACCAAAGAAACGGAAATTCGTATATTTTAACATTGAACGCCACTGCAAAAAATCCGTGAGCAAATTCGTTACACATTGTTATTGTTCAGTAAAATATAAAGCCGAGAAACTAGAAAGAAATTTGTTACTCCATTATTTTCACAATCGTTGAGAGTTTCTCAAAGGGGGATCGATTCTGAAAACATAAATTTCAAGCGCACGGTCTTGTTAACGTGCACGTCAAGTTGAATTCGCGGATGCAAATAATCGAATCTACATTTCGAGTCCATATATATATTATAAATCTGTGAGGATGAATAATGTGCGCGAGAGGAGCGCATTTTCGACTAAAAAGAAAAACACTTTAGGTTTTATCCAATTCGTCGGATTATTCAAATGGATAAATGGTGTGAGGTTACAGGAGTTGCCTGACAGCAAAGCTAATGTAAGGGATTAAGGTTGAAAATGGGCGCGCGGGTGGACAGAGGATATTCTCTGTTCTGGACAGGACAAACCTGACACTCAGGTCAAGGAACTTGCACAGAAACGAGCTTTAACTTGGAGCGATTGTGGTTTATCCTCCAAAATCAGTGGATATATATATAGATGTGTAGCTCGGCAACTTGTTCCTTGCAATATCTGGTTAGCTAAAGTCAGTTAAAGTCAATCTTCCAATATATTTTGTACCAATTTGACCAAAATGACACAAATGTAGGAAAAATTTATCCAAAAATCAATTCGATATTAAAAACAAATTATTTCTTGAATTTGGTCGTTAATCAAAATTTTTATGGAACCAAACAAATATTTGGTTGATTAAACCAAAATTTGGTTGTTTCGAATAAATATAAAATGAATTCTCATTCTAAATTGACTTATTCACATATATTATGAGATTAATTGCAGTGCGAGGTCTTAAAAATAGCAAAGAAAGAAATCTAGGCACTTAGGTATATTGTAAACTGGCAAATTATTTTTCCTTTATGCGAAATGATATAGAGGAAAAGGAGGAACTTCAATTATAATAAAATGCTTTTCAAAATGCACTCTATTGTAGTGCGCCATTCTTTGATAATGCGGTAAAAGTCAGCTCTAAAGCCTTCTCAACTTTTTTTCCGCGCGCAATTATTGAATTTCATGTAGCGAAAAAGTATATACTGTGTGGCGGGGCTACAATAAAGTACCAGGGTTTTGAAAAATTATTAAATTATTATTTTACTACACCTATCGTAACACTTTAGTATCAGCTCTATTCTCTCAATTCTATAAAAACCAAAAATTATATATTTCATCACATTGCATCACTATTCAACTATATATGTTAATATTCCCAATCAAAATTTTTCCAGTATGTTCTGAATTTTTATTACAAATTTTTATCCAAGATTAGGATAATTTTCAGTGGAAGAAGAAGAAAAGAAAAACGGTGCGAGAGGAAAGAGAAAAAGAACAAAAGAAATTTTATAACAGGAAGGAAACAGTCGGAATTACAATTTAGAGAAGGAGTTATAATTTGCGAGTGTAAAAAAATTTAACAATAGCAGTAGAGGTTAGAAAAATTGTTAACAAACTTATTTACAGTTAGCTTTTAATGGAAAAATGCACAGAGAAAATTAGCAAATTATTTTTTGTGAGTATGTTTTATCCGTGATTATTATTTTAGTAATTTTTTGGTTGTAGATAATTTCCATTAAAGACAATTCGCGATTGACTGAATTTTCATTCAGCCGAATTAGAAATTTTCCAATTTAACTATTCAGAGAAATATTCTTTTGACCAAATCTTCACTCAACAAAATTTTATGACCGAATTTTCATTTCGACGAATTAGAAATTTACCTAATTTTCCACTTAGTCAAATATTAATTAGGCCGAATTAGAAATAGACCTAATTTCCAATAAGCTAAATTTTCTGACCAACTTTTTACTAATTCGAATTGTAAATTGACCTAATTTCCACATAGCCAACTTTTCTGACCAAATTTTCATTTCGACGAATTAGAAATTTACCTAATTTTCCACTTAGTCAAATTTTAATTAGGCCGAATTAGAAATAGACCTAATTTCCAATAAGCTAAATTTTCTGACCAACTTTTTACTAATTCGAATTGAAAATTGACCTAATTTCCACGTAGCCAAATTTTCTGACCAAATTTTCATTAGGACGAATTAAAGAATGTTCTATTTTCCCTTCATTCGCAAATTATTCTGACCTAATTTTCTACTTAGCTAAATTTTCATTAAGCCGAATTGGAAATTAACCAAATTTCCAATTTTCCAAATTTTCTGACCCTTAATTTTTATTAAGTCGAATTAAAATATATCCGATTTTCTATTCTCCCCATTTTTTTCTGACCTAATTTCCACTTGGACAAAATTTTCACTTGGACCATATTTTCATTAAGCCAAATTAGTAATTCACAGATTTTCTATTTAGAAAAATTCGATCAAAAAACGATAAACAGAAATCCAAAAGTTAAATGGAAACAACCTCAAAGGAAAATTGTTTACAGGATGAAGAAATTCCCCCTAACGAAAATTCAAACAAATGGAATTGGAAGTTTTTTCACACGCCCCCATTATCTGAAAAAGTATAATCACAGATATATTTGTCAGCAAATTCATTCGAGCAAAATGCTCTAAAGATAATGCTTGCAATTTAACTATATATATAGTTATCAGGTTAATTTTCTTTAAACAAGTGTGTATGAGCGGGTGTGTGTGTGTGTGTATTTGTGGTGTTTAACTGCGATTTAATGAAGCGTTAATCAGCGTTTGTAAAGCGGTTGACGACGACGGTAAAGTGGAGGGGGAGGGATTGAATAGAGGACAAAATCACGATGTGCATTTTGTGTTGACTGGCGCATCGTATCGAGCTATATACATGAACAAAAAAGGTCTCTCTCTCTCTCTCTCTCTCTCTCTCTCTCTCTCTCTCTCTGTCACCCACTGCTTCATTCGTGTGGTGTGATACAGTAACGAAAGACCACGATTATCCTGCCGACGGCAACGATTAATTTAATCAGCACCACGGGGTTTTGCAAGCGAAAATACAACTCTCCGAGGAGAAAAACTCAACCGACAATTACTTTCCTCTTATACATGCGCGAATTTCGAGGAAAACCGCACCAGCAACCTTCTCCTCTCGTTGTGTCATCCCCAAAGGCATTGGGTCGATGTTTAATTCACACAACAAGATCAACGAATCGTGTAGAGATCCATTAATAGAAAAGAGGTGGTGATCGATTTCAAATATCCCATCACATCGATTCAAAATTAGACCCGACTCTAAAAATTGTCATGTCAACTGTGGAAATTACATCAACATAAAGAATTCACCAAATCTGAAATTAGAGATCGACTGATGGAATATTACGATGAATATTACGAATATTACGAATATTACGATGAATTACTGCGAAATTAGATCAAGTGGAAAAAATTTAACAAAAAGTAGATTAAAGTTCCTATAGTGTTCTTAGTTCCAGTTTGTCCAAGGGATCAGTTACCTCTGCGATAAGATAATAAATTCCCGCGAGGATTCTAGTTTCATCTATATGGTATTTGACATCCATTTAACGAAATCCGTTATAACTTCTGCAACATTGTGCAAAATCACTTTTCAACGTCCAAAGCAAAAACTATATGCGTAATTAGGAAAATGGATCAAAGCAGACTAAACAGGAAAACCAGAATCAAAAAGTATGACATCTAGATGAGTGGAATTTTGAATTTTCCTAAACAATATGAAATTATGGAGGGAGATTAAAATGTAGTGCCTGTTTATAAGTATACTATGCCAGTCATGTCTCGGTGAACATTTTACTGGCACTCATCGTTGGTCAAGATGCGAGAGCTCAGAATTGTAACGGTATGCTTGACTTGCACACACGTGACATGCTTGCTAATCGCAAACAATCATAATAATGCGGATCCATGGAGTTATGTGCATTCCACTAAATCAGTCAGGTAAATTTTACCACTAAACAGAAACAGGTGAATTCGATGGGGACATGAAAACTTATTAATCGAACAGCCAGGCGACAAACCAAAATCAACAAATAATTCATCAAACAGTAACAGATTAAGGACGCAGCAAGAATTTATACCAATCAAAAATCAAAATCAAACAGCAAAAGAGAATAAAAAAGAGAATAAAAAAGAGAATAAAAAAGAGAATAAAAAAGATAATAAGAAAGATAATAAAACCAACAGATAATTAATCGAACAGTAACAGACATAAAACTGATTAAGGAAGCAGGAAGAATTTACCATCACTGTAAACTTAAAAATATCAAATTGATACCAAAAGTATCAAATTGATTCCAAAGTGGATCAATTTGATACTCTTGGTATCAGTTTGATATTTTTAAGTTTACAGTGATGATAAATATCAATTGTTTAGCAAACAGCAAAAACTCATTAAAGTATTATCAATAACAACTGATGACTAATTCCACTCAACTAATAGTAACAGAAACAAAAAATATCTGAAATATCAAGCTTTCAGATGACAAATGAGAGAAATGTCATCATTATCGTCATCACTGAAGGAGCAAACATTCCATTGTGGGTAATATAATACTGTTTTGTTTGAAGAGGGATGAGTAGTGCAACAGTAGTGGAAGATTAAAAAGAAGATGATATGCTCACTGGACCTAAAGAGACAGCGGACGACGATTTTAATGCAATCGCATACACACGCACGGCCCTTATAAATTGAAACACACTCATTTCGAGAAGGAGGGAAAAAAAAAGAGAGAAACGTCCTTTATTGGCAAACACGTGACATTTAAAGGGTACAAAAGGGACAATCGATCTCGAACCTCTATTGTTTCTTCGATGGGGATCTCGATTTTCTATTGGGTGCCATTGCCATTCTAAAGAATGGAACCGCCGTTCTGCATTCTTCGTTTGATTGCCACGTGTGTGTATAGGAAATAAAACAGAATTTAAAGGCATTCTGAAATGACAGGACGTATCGGTTACGAAGCCGCGATATATACATATATATAAAAAGAAAATTGCACCAGGATATCCCCTTGACAATCATCTTTGTAATTAAATATTCAATTAAAACTATTCCCTTTCGATTTCAGATCAATTTTTTTCTTCTAAACAATTTTTTTTCTTCACTTATTAGTGAAGAAAAAAAATTGTTCTTTACTAAATTAGTGAAGAATTTTAAACAGTTTACATTAGTGACTGACTACTGTTCTTGAATTAGTTAAATTTCAGTAATAAATAGCAAATAAAAAAAATTTCTACTAATTTATTAGTAGAAATTTTATTTAGGTTCAAATTAAATATGTTTCTAAAGTTCCAAACGTTCAAATAAACGAAATTTATTTATTTCTTCTTTAAGATCAAATTTTATAATATTAATTTTGCCTAATTTGTTCAAAAATAAATTACAAAATTTCAAAATTTTTAATTCACGTTTTTGTTTTTTATTGCAGTCAGTAATTTTTGGAAATATTCATTTATCGAAAAAATATTTCGTACATTTTGAACGTTCACAACTTTTGGATCATTTAAATATTCGCAAATTTAATAATTTCAACAGTTGAATTTTACTAATAAATAGCAAAAAAAAAACAATTTTCTACTAAATGAAACAATTTTCAATTTATAAATTATCAACTTTTTTCTACTAATTTAGTAGTCAATTTTAACTAAATCAAATTAAATAGTTAAATTCAATAATTTTAAGTCATGTCATTAAGATGTCAAGAAAAATGATCATTTTTTCATTTAGAAAACAAAATGTGACACAATATACTTATATATTTCTGTATAGATGCATCAGTTTTATATCACTCTTCCGTAATATCATATTTTAAAGGTAACTTTTTTTTTATACCATAATTACATTCACGATCAGAACAGGATATTAATGCCAAGGGGATGATCCTTATCTTTTAATTAAAAAACCAGTAATGTCACAATGCTCCGCGCGCTCGTCAAATTTCTTTCATATAATTTTATTATAACCTGCCAAGGACAAACGAAAAATCTATTTTACAATTTATCAAGCTCTAATCGAATTAATCTTTCCGTATTATCAACTTTCGCAAGATATTGCAAATGATAATTCTTCCTCGAAATAAAGATGATGATGATAATAATTAAGGCAACGTAACGGAACATTATTATTTCAGTAGATAATTAGGAAAAATTTCTGACTTCTTAAAATATATGAATTCTAATTTCAAGAAGGTAGGATAAATTCCTACTAAACAGGATAACTTCCTACTTGGTAGGATATATTCCCATCAGTCAGGCATAATTACACTGAAAAAAATTTATTTGCGATTTAAATAATGACTTACTTAACTATTATAGGTCTCTGAAGTTAGCGTCGAAAAATATTTTTTTGGGGTTTTAGGGATGAAAAATGTCGCTAAACTAACTGTTTCCATTCACCTAAGGTTTT
>JUFY01029285.1:0-11515 GCA_001855655.1 Leptopilina clavipes | reverse complement strand
AACCCTTCAGTCAAGTGAATAAAAAATTTATTCCAATTTGCGAGAAAGAGTTTAAAAAAGCACACACGATTTTATTATATATTAATAGGGAAAAAATACAATCAAGTAGATTGTCTGACTGAAACTGACTTTCACTACTGATACTAAAAACAGAAATTTCCAAGACCAGTTGCAGAAATTCTTAACTACTGAGATTGGAAAAATAGTAAAATACAACTTCGCTGAAAGTCTTAGTGAAACATACTTCTACTACTGATTCTATAAAAAAGAGCATACTTCTACTACTGATTCTATAAAAAAGAAAGCGTTGTCTTACTAAAATTGACTTTCACTACTGATACTAAAACAAAAATTTTTGAGACCAATTGCAAATGCTCTCATACACTGCAATGAGAAAAATAGAAATCCTCTGAAAGTTTGAGTAAAAATAACCTTTACTACTGATTTTATAAAAAATTAAAGCGTTGTCTGACTAAAACTGACTTTCACTACTGATACCAAATTTTTCCGAATTTCGAAAGTTTACAAATCGAGTTTCAACTTTTAATAGTAAAATTACTGGTAATTTTTTCTGACAGAGACTTACTATCATTACCAATTTCAAAGTTATCGGAGTTTAAAATAATGTCTGAATAAAACCGGCTTTTACTACTGACAGAAAACTGCAAAAAATACAAAAAATTTGAAATTTTGCCTGGAAGTTACTTTATTTGTAACTAAAAATAGATATTTTTGATTTTGGCTGACTATAAATGACTTTTACCACTGATACAAAATTTACATATAGGGGAGACCGGGGCGTAAAAGCTAAGGGGCGTAATAAATAATTGTAATTTATTTAAAAGTCCTAAGTCGAAATAATTTCACTCCCCACTCAAGTTAATGTACTTGATGTACTGCAAGTTTGTAGCAAGTTTCATTGATATTCATTCACAATTGTAGAAAATATAGTAGAAAAACTAATTTTGACACACCAAAGTAAATTTTAAACATTTTCATTATTTGTTATATTTTTTTTTAAAAATAACTTTAAAAAATCAATCAATATCACGTTTTGAGCTCGAAACATTTATTTTTAAGGGACAATAGGAGATTTTTGATTAACACTTACTGTATTGATAAAAAATATCAAAATATTCGACAAGTACTCCCGGGACGTAATGGCTAGTATTGCCAGGGGCGTGATGGCTAGTGCATTTCTTATATGTGATTATTGTAAAAAAAATAATTTTGCTTTGAAAACTATTTCAGAGATCAGAAAAGTATTTAAAAAATTGTAATTTAAGTGTTAATTATAAATGTTAATTTTATTCATTAAAATAAATTTATTATACAGTTTCTTACTTTGATTAAAGACTATTACTTTGATTAAAGACTATTTCGCAAAAAAATTTAAAGTTTTAGTTAAATATGTTTCATTTTCAATACTTTATATAATAAATTTAATGTACAAACCTTAATTAACAATATTTAGTTCAAATATTATAAAATTTGAACTTAAAATTAATAATTTTACTTATTAGCCATAACGCCCCGGCCTGGGGCGTATTGAATAGCTCTGCATTACTCCAGAAAAACCGTTCTAGAAAAAAAAGTAGGAGAGATATCGGGACGTTTTTTTTTAAAAAAGAAAGCTGAAATACTAGAGTAACTTTTCTCTGGGATAAACATTTAAATAATCTAAAAATGACGAAGTAAAACAACAAAGAGTAAAAAGTTAGCCACTACGCCCCGGTCTCCCCTATTTATCCAATATTCCAATGGAACATTCCTTCAATATCTCAATGAAATATTCCTTCAATAATCCTATGGAATATTCCCTCAATATTCCAATCGAATAATTATTCAACATTCCAAAGAAATGTTTTATTTGAATCAAATATAATTTTTTTGAGTTAAATAAAAGTATATTTGTCTCAGAGCCTACTAAACTATTTATTTGTTTTGAATAAAAATTTTATCTTACACAAATAAAATTTTTACACTTGCTCCAAATAAATTTTTATTTGAATCAAATATAATTTATTTGGAACAAATATATTGTTTAGTAGGCAAAATATATCTTTTTTCTGGATGTATAGATGGAATATTTCAAAGGAGTATTCCGAATGTTCCAATGGAATATTCAGTGATATTGGGAATTAAAATAGCCACGTCTGACTAAAATTTACTTTTACTACTAATCGACAAAATAACAACTTTGAAAGTTCTGCAAAAATTTTCTTCCCTTTTTGTTAATAATAAGTAATAAGTATTTTGATTTCTTATCAAGAAAGTTGTCCGTCAGGAACAGTCTCTTCCTACTGATATCAAAGTTACGAGAATTTAAACTCTTATCTGCCCACAATCGATTTTCCCTACTAATTTCAAATTTGCAAGAAGATTGAAATCTTACGGCGAAAATAGTTTGAATCCTAAAACCACAATTTTAAGAATTTAAAAAATTGGATTCACCACATTGTCTGCGACTACACTAACACCAAATTTACAAAAAAAAAAATACCAAGTCTGACTAAAACGGACTTTTACTATTAACTACTTTGCCAAAATGTAAAATTATTAAAAATTCTATTAACTTCCATACAATTCCGAGTTGAATCAACATTAACTGTAACTGAGACAATTTTTTTCTTTCTGTTTAGGTGAGAGGAAAGATGCTCGATCCCAGTGCTCGTTCCGTAAAACTTTCGAAACTCTCGTCAAGTACGAGATACTTAATTTGTGTTGTGGGTCTCGGCAATTGGCTGCCGGGTGGAAGCGAGAAAAATAATGTAATTGGGCACTTTAATGAAAGTAGAGAAGACATTTTCGAGGCAACATCAATTCCTGAAATGGTGGATTCCCTAACGAGTCGATGCAGTGAAGTGACAACATTGGAAGCGCCCGATGCTGTTGCAAGTAGTGACGAATCGTCTCTAAGCGATACCGAGAATGTTAATAATATATTAACGAGACGATTGGGTCTTATTATTGGTTGTTGCATGGGTTTTGTGTTTCTTGTGCTTCTTGTTTCTGTGTTCGGTTATCTCAAGATAAAAAAGCAACGTGAAACTGTGAAAAGGGAAATGCAACCAATACCACCCGAGTATATTTCCTATCGACACTTTAGCATCCAGAGTGGTGAAGCTGGGCACTCTGCCAGGGTAACAGCCACAAATCAAGATGGTCAACATTCCACCTTCATGAACAATGTTGGTAACTCGACATTGAACGTCTAGAATTGTTTTTTATGTTTTCTTGAGTGTTCATATATAGTGCTCCGCCCAAAGACAAGTGAAAAAAGAAAAGCTATATTTGAAACACTATTAAGTCAGTTTAATAGGAAGAAATTTCACTGCCAGATGGTCGACCAATTGCCAACTCGCAGCTTTGTACATGGTAGATTCCATTTCAAGTTTTACAACTTCAATAAAAATTTAAATTGTTCAAACGTTTTTTTCCCTCGACATTTTGTATTCCAAAAATCACCAATAGTCATATTTTATTAATCCTATACCCAATAGCACGGAATATTATATTCACATTCCAGAAATATTCCATTGGAAAGTTCGGAATATTCCATCTATATTTCAGGAATATTAAAATGTCCGACCTTGGAAATGTTCCTAAGAAATATTCCAGCAATATTTCATTGGAATGTTGAAAAATTATTCCATTGGAATATTATAGGATTATTCCATCTAAATATTGGCAGAATTTTAGATTGGAATATTGCAGGAATATTCTGTTGGAATATTAGAGGAATATTTAATAGAAACATTATATGAATATTCGTTCGGAATAATGTGGGAATATTTCGTATTATTTATTTGCGATTTATCTCTTGAAATAATAAATCATACATTTTTCATAATAAATTAATAAAATATTGAAATAATTTTTCTATTAAACTTGTTTATTTCTAATTTGTAATTTTTCTTTTACTTTAAATTTATCATATCATTAATATTATTATCATTTCATTAATATTATTATCTATTTTGATTATCAATTAAATATTTCTCCAATATTCCATGGAATATTTTTTCAATAATCCTATGAATATTCCCTAAATATTCCAATAAATATTGGAATATTCTGGAACATTCCAAAGGTCGGAATTTTAATATTTCTGAAATATAGATGAAATATTCGGAATGTTCTAATAGAATATTCTGTGCTATTGGGAATGTTCTTTTAATGCCTCATTATTAATTTTATATTACATCATTATTTCACGTCAACCACCGGAAATTCAAATTTTTGCAAATTTATATCGTTCATTTCAAGGTAAAATTCATGAAAAAAAAGAAATTTCATCGATTCGAGGAAAAAAACGTTTCTTCTCTTTCAATTTTGAAAAATTAAATTAGAATCGCAAAACAAAAGGAAAAAAATGGAATGCGACTCCTAAATATTTGTAAATAGTAAGTGTGAAAAAAAAATAAAGAGACGAGTGCATTAGTTTAGTTTAGGTTGAAAATTGACAATTTTATAATCGATTTTCTACGAGTCTTCATTATTTACAAATTACAATGATCGACAGTAATAAATCTACATTTTGAAACAAATCCAAAATAATTTTACTTATAAAGTAAAATCCTTTTTTTTTTTAACTATGTTTATAAAAATGTGTAAATTATAATTTTTGTTAATTTCTTCACAATAATAATAATTCTTTTTCAATTTTCCATGTATATATGTGTACGTTAAATTAAAAAAAAGGAATGTTTAGCGTTAATCGATATAAAGATGTTTGAAAAATAAAAAATTACTTAAATTTATTTAACAAGCATGTCCACATTTTTGTGTAAATTTTATCATTTTGGACATATTGTAATTATAATTTTAAAAAGGCAAAAAAAAAACCCGAATAATATATGTTCAATCCGAATAAGAAAATTTTTTGCTCTTTGCTCAATTTGTGTAAATATTAATTTTCCTCGTAAATGTACAGATTGTCTATATAATATAATGAGACAAATATAGTTTACTTAAGTCCAAAGATTTTTAAAAACAGTCTACTGTAATTATTTTAAAACCTAAATAATGAGACATCATCCTTAAGTTTACGTTTCTTTTTTTTAACAATCTCCAGGAAAAAACTTTTATCTTTTTTCCAATAAAAAAATCCTACGGAAAATCACAGAGCTTTCAGTATTTTGATTTTTTGTTGAAAAAAATAAAAATACCTCAAAGGTATGGTATTTATTCACAATTTATTAAAGTTAAAAATCTCCAATGAAAAAAATCAATATTTGATATTTCACTTGAACGTTTTTCCCGTTTTAAACGGAAGTTCTAAAATAAAAGATAAAAGATAATTCTATATAAATATTTAATTGGCCAGGAATCGACTTTTAATTATTTTCTTCTATTTGGATATACATTTTTTTCAAATAATATTCCTTACTTCCTTTTTTTTCCAAAAATGTAAACCTTTAAATAAAATTCGCTTTTTAAGATCAATTAAGCAAAATTAACTTTTCTATTCATTCTTAGTCAATGGAAACAATTTTCCTTTATACGAAAATTAACTTTTTTCATTCATTGTTAAATTAACTCAACTATTAAATAATAATAATAACAAAAAAAGAATAAGAATAATAACAATAATAATAAATAATTGTAATAATATTAGTAATAATAAAATGCCTATTAAAAATTCGAGATGAAAATATCAAGTTATAATTCAAAAGAAACCATTTCTTTTGAGAAAGATAAAATATATATTTTTTTTGAACTATTTAGGAAAAACCCTTTTTCTTGAAAATACGACTGCAATCGTAATCAACTATTAATTGAAAATTAGCAACGGGCGAATAATCGATTTTTTTTTAAACGGAAAGAGTAAAAAAAAGAAAGAGGGATAATTTAAAATAGAAGAACTTTCCAATGAAACAAGTAACTTAATTCAATTTTATATCTCGTAAAGATAATTTTGCTAATTGCCTCTTACTACAGGAATTAATTAATTTGCATTATAATGATGAATTATCGTAGATTATTTAGTTAACGAGTTCACTTCAGACATGTTGTGTTGTTAATGAGAGGCACTTTTCTACACTAATGTGTGGGTTCATGTATATGAAGAAAATAAATAGTTGTATTTTGTGTTATAATGCTTGTCGACGTTCGATGCAGTGGAAGCTTCATTTATATAGTTGGTGCATCAGCCCGCGATTATCGCTAAACACTCCACAATTTCTGGGAGTCCATTTGCGGTCGAGAGGGTGCATTGTATTTTCTTAATGGTTCACGGACTGCAGTTTAAGGTCATATCTTGTACTACTAACGATACTCCGCATTTCCTATACTATAGGAACAAGCAACGACAAATGGGAAACGAGGAAAGTTTCGTTATCAACACACAGAGTGTTTTGAGCCATTACGCTCAATTCAATTATTAAAAAATCATACGTACATTTGAGAGAAAATTTTATTAAATATTGGAAAAAAATATTCAATTTTGAAAATTTTATTTTAGTTTCTCTATATGTGCGATCGTGATAGGTAAAATGAATTTTCGATCCAACGGTAATTATCAAACAAAAACTATACCTTAAACCAAAAGAATATAAAAACCAGAAAAATTGTTTTATTCTCCAAATGCCACGGAACTTCATATATATAAAAATAATTCCAATGATTATTTGAATCAAATATTTCTTTTTTCATTTCATATTCCTAAAATGCTCACAATTTTTATCTCTCCTCGTGAAAAATTTATTTCAGAGACAGAATATCATAAAAAAAATTTCCGTAAATGGAATAAAGGAATAATATTACATGTACTTTAGTTTTATAGTATAAAAGTCAAATTTCAATTTTTAAAAGTAAAGCTTTTTCTGATCATTCGATATTTTTGTTTAAAAGGAAAAGTACTTCAAATTTCTAAATTTTACACCCAGAAAAAAGATATATTTATCTCAGAGCCAAATAAATTATTTATTTGGAACAAATAAATTTGATTTGGTTCAAATAAAAATTTATTTGGTTCAAATAAAAATTTATTTGGTTCAAATAAAACTTTTATTTGGTTCAAATAAAACTTTTATTTGGTTCAAATAAAACTTTTATTTAAAACAAATAAATATTGAGTTGGCTCTGAGACAAATATACGTTTATTTAACTCAAATGAATTATATTTGGTTCAAATAAAACATTTCTCTGGGTGTAATTTTATAAAAACTATTTATATATTCCATTTTCATGCATATTTAAGTTCCATTAGAAACAATACATAATAAAAACAATAGATAATCTTTATTCTTGTTCCTATTTTTATTACTATTTTAATCTTCTCTCATAAATAATAATATGAAAAATAAAAGAATGATAAAAATCTTGAAATAAAGTTTTAAACTAGATACTTAAAGTTTTTCGTTATTTAAAATTCCAAATTTAAAAATAAATGATATTTTCATTTATTCTAAATAAAAATTCATATAAATTTGATATTTTTTCTCATTTCGCAGATGAGAAAAAAGAATGAGAAAGAAATAGAAATGAGAATGTTTGTGGAAAAGGTTTTTGCTATATATATATAGATATTCATTTTGTAGAGCATTAAAGGATGTGCTGAAATGTGATAAACAAATTTATGAGAACAATAACAATAATACAGAAGTAGCGACTTAAATGAACCAGCTTTACAGGGAACAACTATCGATTTCTCTTGCTGAACGTCAGTGCTTGAAAATATATGCGAAATCCTATGATACTGCAATAGCTATAACGGGTAAAATGCACGTTCCTGGTATTACCTTTGATAATGTATCAAACAGAAATCATACACACTTTTTAATCAGAATATCAGTTTTCTCTCTTGCGTATGACAAACGATTTCAAGAGTTTCTGATGAAAAACATTTTCCCTTTATTTATTTATTTTCTTCTAATTAAATTATTTTTCAATTTTCACTCGATTTTTATCAATTGTCAAACAGTAAATTTTTTTTTCTATAAATTTGACGAAATTTTATTATTTCAAATTAGAATATCATTCAATTCAGAATGTCAGAAAATTGCATATTTTTAAGAATGTTCTATTAAAATGGAAGAAAAGTGTAAAATATACCTGGTGTGGTGAGTAACAAATAAGTATTGGTATATTTTTGCGAATTTCGATGCATTTCGTGGGTAGGAATAAATTTTCCAGTGGATAGTTGTTTCAATCATCGAAAATTTTGGACACGAGCAATAATTTCATTAAAACGATTATCCTCGAAACTTCAGGGTTTACTAGAGTTATAGATTTTCACGCACAGACGATTCACTAATCTTTATTTAATCGATACACGGGGTACTCCAATTATATCTACCGCATTACACGCGCTACGGCATCCTCGCTAATCCTATTGTGAACGTTCCATTAATCGAATTACGTGTCACTTCGGAACAAGCTGTATAACTGTTATGTAGATGTATATAGTTATAGATATATAACATTAATTCCATTCATGTTTACCAAAGTGTTATTTTGTAAGAACATTTTACAAGACCTTAAATGTTCATTTTATTAAATTTCTCTAGAAAATGACTAACAATTGCCTTAATTTATACGCAAAAGTCTCCCTGAAATATTTCCCAACACTAAAATAAAATAATATCCAAATTTAAAAATTAATCATTAATTATTAGCACTCGTTTGTAAAGGAAAAAAAATTTTTGCACAATTTTGTTTATCAATTCATTTGATTCAACTCTCGTGAATAATAATTTAATCTAAATTTAAACCTTTAAGACAAATTTTTATTTTAAGAGTAGAATATTATAATTTTAATAATTAATCACACTAAAGTATCCTCAAATGAATTCGGACAAATTTAATTTTAATTTTATATTTCACCAAGAAGCCAGTTTTTGCAAAACTTCTAAAAAATTTGTCATATCTATTTCAAAGTAATTTAAAATATTCAAGCTTTTCAAAATTTGCTCTATTTTAAATTATTTTTTGAATAAATTAAATTATACAAATGACAAATCTAAAATACACGCACTATTTATATAAAACTAAATATTAAATTTTTAGAAATAATTTCTTATTACAAATACATCTTGAAGTTTAAAATGAAAATTTCGAATTGAAAAATATTATCAAAACAAATTAAAAGTGCACACTGACATAAAAACATTTTGCTGTAATAAAAAAATCAAAAAAAAATCAATAAATATTCAATAAAAGATAATAAAAAATCACATTTTATTGCAAACAAAGTTGATTTTCTTAAAATTTTATTTCAGACAAGAAAATTTGTATATATTAACTTTATTTGGTAAAAACAAAATTGCTGCTGCAAAAATATTTTACTGTCAAAGCAACAAAATAAGCAAAGGATAAGTTTGTTTAGTAAAATGAAATCAAATTACTAGAATTGTATTAAATACTGCGAGACAATATGCGAATTGTCACAATAATTTCACATCTCGAAAATAAACTTGTTTCGAAAACGGCAAATTGTATACCGCGCGTATATATGTACTAACGTAATTATAAACTAAATTGATTTATATTTCACCGAAAATCCCTTTTACTTAGAAACGTCAAAATTCAATAAAATACTCTTGACGAATAAATAATAACAAAATTTAAATTTATAAATAAATGAATTATTTTTTAAAATAAATAACAAACTTTCTTTATATGATTTCCCAATTGTGACGTAATTAATCTTTCATAATACCTATAATAAAGTTTTCCAGTTGAATTTATCTCCAATAAACTCGTAACAATTAATTTTCGATATTTTATCAAACTTTTATCAAGTTTTATAAAAATGAAAAAATTTCTTTCTTCAAAAAAAAGAAAAGAAAAGAAAAGAAAAAAAATATTAAGTTGTTTATTAGCCGATAACACTTCTACATATTTATTCCAAAGAATAGTTTTTCTTTAGATAATAATATTCTCTCATTAAAATCATATCATGAAAGATAATCTTGCGATCGACATAAATGTTATTTTCAACAATAATAAAGTTTTTCAATAAAACTTTTCAAAGTATTAATCTACTTCGGAGAAAAGAAAACCAGTGATTACAGTATATCCACTATTGTTGAAAAAAAATAAAAGTGTAAATTTTTTTTTCCAAAATAAGAGGAAACATTGGACAACAAAAATTGTTTTGTCCAATAAATAAACACGTAATTTGATGATTATTATAATTTTACTAAATTAGTCTTCTATTTTGTGATAAAAACCCGTGTGAAAAAGTTTAGGACAGAAAAATAAATTATTATTATTATTATTATTATTATTATTATTATTATTATTACGTTATACATCTTGCGTCTTACGTATTATGTTACGTTCCTAATTTTTCTAATTTTCAGATTTTTTGATAACAACTTCACCACTTTTCCTACACTAAAAAAATATATTTGATTAAAATAATGAATTACTTGACTATTGTGGAATAAATATTTATTTCTATTAAATAAATTTTATTTGAATCAATTATATGGTATTTAAATCAACTGAATGGTATTTGAGTCAATTAAATGATATTTGATTCAAATAGAGAAATTATTATTTCATTTATAGTTTATTTGATTAAATAAAAATTATTTGGTTGAAGTAAATATTCAATTGTATCAAATAAATTTTATTTGAGTCAATTAAATGGTATTTGATTCAAATACCATAATTATTGATTCAATTGCAGTTTATTTGATTCAAATACAGAAATTATTGATTCAATTATAGTTTATTTGATTAAATAAAAATTATTTGGTTCAAGTAAATATTCAATTGTATCAAATAAATTTTATTTGAGTCAATTAAATGGTATTTGATTCAAATACCATAATTATTGATTCAATTGCAGTTTATTTGATTCAAATACAGAAATTATTGATTCAATTGCAGTTTATTTGATTGAAATACAAAAATTATTGATTCAATTGCAGTTTATTTGATTCAAATACCATAATTATTGATTCAATTGCAGTTTATTTGATTAAAATACAAAAATTATTGATTCAATTGCAGTTTATTTGATTCAAATACAGAAATTATTGATTCAATTATAGTTTATTTGATTAAATAAAAATTATTTGGTTGAAGTAAATATTCAATTGTATCAAATAAATTTTATTTGAGTCAATTAAATGGTATTTGATTCAAATACCATAATTATTGATTCAATTGCAGTTTATTTGATTCAAATGAAAATTATTTGGTTCAAGTAAATATTCAATTGTATCAAATAAATTTTATTTGAGTCAATTAAATGGTATTTGATTCAAATACCATAATTATTGATTCAATTGCAGTTTATTTGATTCAAATACAGAAATTATTGATTCAATTATAGTTTATTTGATTAAATAAAAATTATTTGGTTCAAGTAAATATTTATTTGTATGAAATAAATTTTATTCGAGTCAATTAAATGGTACTTGAGTCAATTAAACAATATTTGATTCAAATACAGAAATTATTATTTTAATTATAGTTTATTTGATTAAATGAAAATTATTTGGTTCAAGTAAATATTCAATTGTATCAAATAAATTTTATTTGAGTCAATTAAATG
>JUFY01029284.1:0-11127 GCA_001855655.1 Leptopilina clavipes | reverse complement strand
AAAGTCAAAGTCAAAGTCAAAGTCAAAGTCAAAGTCAAAGTCAAAGTCAAAGTCAAAGTCAAAGTCAAAGTCAGAGTCAGAGTCAAAGTCAAAGTCGTGGCAAAGTCAAAGTCAAACTCAAAGTCAAAGTCAAAGTCAAAATCAAAGTCGTGGCAAAGTCAAAGTCAAAGTCAAAGTCAAAGTCAAAGTCAAAGTCAAAGTCAAAGTCAAAGTCAAAGTCAAAGTCAAAGTCAAAGTCAAAGTCAATATCGAATCGAAAGTCAAAGTGAAATTACAAAATCGCACCCCTGAAGTCAAAGTCAAAGTCAAAGTCAAAGTCAAAGTCAAAGTCAAAGTCAAAGTCAAAGTCAAAGTCAAAGTCAAAGTCAAAGTCAATATCGAATCGAAAGTCAAAGTGAAATTACAAAATCGCACCCCTGAAGTCAAAGTCAAAGTCAAAGTCAAAGTCAAAGTCAAAGTCAATATCGAATCGAAAGTCAAAGTGAAATTACAAAATCGCACCCCTGAAGTCAAAGTCAAAGTCAAAGTCAAAGTCAAAGTCAAAGTCAAAGTCAAAGTCAATATCGAATCGAAAGTCAAAGTGAAATTACAAAATCGCATATAAATATACATATAGTTAATAATGAAAAAAAAAGTTGCTCTCAATTGGAAAAATAGGTTAGTTGCTTTATGATACTTTAAGGGATATGAGCACTTTAGTGGCAGTTAAATAATTTTTTCATGAATTATGCACAAAGTATAGCTGTCATAACTTAACAATAAAGAAAAATATAACAGCGTTATTATTTTTTACCAACATATATAAATCGCGAGTTACTCTGCAGAGAATGTGGTTTAAACTCTTGACGCAGTTAACATAAAAGCATATATTAAACTGCGTGTGTAAACCTAACTAAAAAAAAAAACTAGAGTGGGGATAGTGAGAGTGAGAGAGAAAGTTTAGTTTTTCTCTCTCACTCTCATATGTTCCGTTTCTCACAAGTTGCGACCTTCAAAATCCTTTAAGCTAATTGCTAATTGCTGCGGAAATTAATGTCTGCTAATTGCATATTTAGAGAGTAAATGAATCCATTACTATATATAGATGACAAATTGACAGCGGATTTTAATATTTACTATAAATATATATAATTAAACAGCATTAGAGTAAACATAATACGATGGAGAAGTCTAATAGCAAACAGAACCCCATAAAGAACAAGGCTATAAACAATCTCTATCTCGGGAAATTTATTATTTAAAATGAGACAAGACATTGTAAATAAAAACAGTAAGAAACGTGTCAAATGAACCATAAGGTGTCATTTGTTCTTATAGTATACGAATGAATAATTTTTTTTTTTTAAATTGGATGAAATAAAAAACGCTCATGGCTTCTAAAAAGAGGGTAGTAAAAAATAGTATGATACTATTGTATACGATTCTAAAGAGGCTTCTCAGCGAGGAAGAATGAACAGGTACATGTACATTATAAACACTATATGCAACGAATAATCCACTCGATTATACTATCGCACCCACGTATGTTGCAACGCACCCACATCTCGTACTTTTATATTTTATTATACCACACTTGCGACTTTACGGACCATTCATTTCTCTCCCAGTGTATATGTGTGTGTTCTTTTATTAATATATAGACCATGTTGGACGATGCAAGGCATATATATATAATAATAATAAAATGAGTGTGCATTATACAATGCACATCCCTCTTAATATGTGCAGTCGATTATGTCAATGCCAACGACCAGATTGTTTATTGCATAATTTCCTCGTTCGTTGTGCCTGCCCAACGAAATCATGGGAAATAACAACAATAATACCATAAGATACTTGACTTGGATATGGTTAGAATCGTAAATCCGACAGGATAATTGTACTTTATTGTGGGATGCGAAGAGAATATAGTCTATATGGTTAAATTTACCCGGAGGAGCAAGGAAGTAAAATGGCGTGAATTATACGGAAATAGATGACATGAAAAAATGAATCCGGATATAAAAAAAAGAAGCTTATAAAAAGAAGCTATGCCGCAAGCTATTTAGAAACAAAAAAGCTTAAGATCAGTAACAAATTCTGGTACTTTGGATATTCAAAGTTCCGAAAGTAATTTTGGATATTACATGATACTTCAGATAATTTAGGATTTACTTTAAGATACTTCATGTTCTTCAAGATATTTTCGGATATTTCGAAATATTTCAAAATAAATTTCGAGTACTTCATATGGTACTTCAGGATATTTCACTGGACTTCAGACAATTCCGAAATTATTTGAATAGTAATTCAGAAATCTTTATATATTATCTTAAAAATGCTTTATGTGCTCAAGATAATTCATGATATTTTCATGTATCTCAAGATAATTCAAAATAATTTAGAGTATTTCAAGGTACTTTAGGATAATACAAGGTACTTCCGATACTTCAGGGCACTTCTGGTAAATTAAGGTATTTCGAAATAGTTTCGAATATTATAAAATACTTCAAGGAACTTCAGATAATTCAGGGTATTTCAAAGTACTTCAGAATAATCCGGATACTTCATGGCACTTCAGATAATTCAGGGTATTTCAAAGTACTTCAGGATATTGCAAGATATTTCAAGGCACTTCATATAATTCAGGGTATTTCAAAGTACTTCAGGATATTGGAAAATACTTGAAGGCACTTCAGACAATTCGGGGTATTTCAAAGTACTGCAGGATATTGGAAAATACTTGAAGGCACTTCAGACAATTCGGGGTATTTCAAAGTACTGCAGGATATTGCAAAATACTTGAAGGCACTTCAGACAATTCAGGGTATTTCAAAGTACTTCAGGATATTCCGGATACTCCAAGGCACTTCAGATAATTCAGGGTATTTCAAAGTACTGCAGGATATTGCAAAATACTTCAAGGCACTTCAGATAATTCAGGGTATTTCAAAGTACTTCAGGATATTGCAAAATACTTGAAGGCACTTCAGACAATTCGGGGTATTTCAAAGTACTTCAGGATATTGCAAGATACTTCAAGGCACTTCAGATAATTCAGGGTATTTCAAAGTACTTCAGGATATTACAAGATACTTCAAGGCACTTTAGATAATTCGGGTTATTTCAAAGTACTTCAGGATATTCCAAAATATTTCAAGGCACTTCAGATATTTCAGAGTATTTTAAGGTACTTTAGGGTATTATACAGCACTTCAAGGCACTTCCGATTATTCAGAGTATTTCAAAGTACATCATTACATCATTTTAATGCATCATTGTCTGGGAAAGATTCTATTTGTATAAATCATCTGTTATTATTCCATTACGAATCATATTTATAAACGCGGATGTTAATGAATGCAATTTGAAAGTTTTTATTAACAATACGTTTAAGAAAAATTCTTCATATACAATATATAACATATATGGAGAACTTTCTATTTTTATTAGAAATATAATATAACAGTGATAAAAAATGATATGCATTATTTAGAAGTCATAAAAATTAATAACATACCACTTCCTAGAATATATTTAATTTAAGTTTAAAGAACATAATTATTATATTGTAAAACGTTCTTCTTCGTCAAATGAATAACCTATATTGTTTAGAAAATAGAATATATAATTATTGACCAGCAATATAGATAATTTCTATACTAAATATTCGCATACTGAATTCGAAAAGAAATTTTTTTCATACCAGAAAAAAAAATGCGCGTAAAAAAATATTCAAACTATACGCAATTTCTTTTACAAGATTTGATTAAACTTACACGGCAAATGCTTCCGATTTGATAATATGTTACGCTTTATATAATACAAGTTCCTCAGCGATTTACTATATATGTACGGTTTTAAAAGAATGTGCAAATAAAACTTTTCCTATTTCTGGAGTAAATTTTACTATTTCCAAAAAGTAAATTTTAGTAAAATTCACTTCGAACGTATAGTAAAATTTACTCCAAAAATAGTAAAAATTGAAGAAAAATTCCAGTTTTACATTGTAAATATAGTAAATAATAATGAATTACTTGACTATTGTCAAATAAATATTTATTTGTATCAAATAAATTTTATTTGAGTCAATTAAATGGTAATTGACTCAAATACAGAAATTATTGATTCAATTACAGTTTATTTGATTTAAATAAAAATCACATATATATTTTTTTCGTGTATTGAATTAATTTTAAACAATTTTAAAGTGAAAAAAGTCAATCAATCAATCATATTCGAATACATTTAAATTGATTTAATTGTCATTGAATTTTTCACGTGAAAAAGAAATGCATGCAGGAAATTTGAAAACCGATTAAATCTGACATTCCTCTACTTGTAGGTAATAAAATAATGATCGATACGTTTCCTCAAGGGATCACGAAACATGATCACTATATGGAACACTAATTTATGTGTACCAAGTCATTACATACTTCGATAACATCTATATATATATAATTTTAGCTATGAAGTTATTGGCATGTCTCCTTGAAGTATATTATAACTACACTCCCTATACATCTTTATTATTAAATCGCGGGAATGTGAGATGAAAGCTTAGTCATCGAGGAAAATGATGACCATGACCTCTGCGATACAAGACAAGACATACCTAACTCTGACAAGGCAAACTCTTCCAATTCTCTAATACTTGGTATATCGTCAATTATTATTACAGCTGATCACGTCACGATCCCCTATGTAGTTATATACTTTTGGTCCATTCATTGGAGGCAGGTGAATAATTCTCCTCTCAATATATAAACTACAATAAAATCAAGTGGTGTCGAAAGGTCTTTTTGAAAGTCAATGACTGCAAAAGGAAAATGTGCAATACAGAAGTTCCTATATCAATATTTTATCAAGTCAAACATGCACAATGATTCTGTTGTACAAGTGATACAAAAGAGATAATTTCAATTGCCAACAATAATAGGATAACAATAACTGATATACAACAATGGAAATTTTCTGACACAACCAAAAGAAGCATAACTCTAGGTCAAAAAGTTAACATAACCTCAAAATTAGGTCCATACCTAATTAGATACTTCTAGATACCTCTAGATCAAGAGGCCAACATAACCTCAAAGTTAGGTGCATATTTAGCATACCTCTAGGTCAAGAGGCCAACATAACCTCAAAATTAGGTCTATATTTAGCATTGCAATAGGTCAAAAGTCAAGGCCCATATTTAGCACTACTATAGATCAAGAGGCGAACATAACCTCAAAAATAGGTCTATATTTAACATTACTATAGGTCAAAAGTTTAGGGATAAGAGGTAAACATAACCTCAAAATTAGGTCTATATTTTATATTATATATATATATATTACTATGGATCAAGAGGCGAACATAACCTCAAAATTAGGTCCATATTTAACATTACTATCAGTCGAAAGTTGAGGGATAAGATTGCAAGTCAAATAAAAATTGTGCCAAATTAGGTAATATAACGATTGCGTCATTCGAATTTTTAATCAAAATATATTTACAAAGCTCTTTGAAATTCAAAAAAAAATCCATGACGTCTATAAGTGATTAGGAATAAGAGGTAAACATAACCTCAAAATTAGGTCTATATTTTATATTATATATATATATATATATATATATATATATATATATATATTACTATGGATCAAGAGGCGAACATAACCTCAAAATTAGGTCCATATTTAACATTACTATAGGTCATTTATTATTATAGAATAAAAAATTCTAATTTCGCGGTAGTCGTAATCGTTAAGCGCTTTGGTTACATAGAATGTTATACATGTTAACTCATGCGTTTAGAGTTCGATCCCCCTCTAGGGTTTAAATATTAATTTAAGATAGGACGTGACATATTCAGAAATTCTGGTCCTATAATTTCTTTATATATAAATATTCTCTCAGGCGACAAGAACAGTAATTTTTCCTTGAAAATTTCTCTTCGTGTGTGTGTGTCTTTTTTGTAAATTTTAAAAGAAAGAAACTGTTGTAATAAACTTCTTTTCGAAAAAATAATTGTACGATTTATAGATACAAGGAATGTAAAATAAATGCTTAAAGCTAAAGTTACTAAAATCATTAACTATATATATACTCAAAATGAAAAAAAAAAAAAAAAAAAGAAAGAGATTATCAATATGTATAAGACACACCTACGATTATTCTCTTGCAGAAATATGTACATATTACAATTATGAAAACCATAGGAGAGTGCAAAACGTGTGAATGAAATCAATTTACGAGCGCATTAAACGTTCATTCCACGGCCTTCGTTCTTACAAGGAAATGTAAATTTTACCCTGTCTCACTTTCCAATAAGTCTCTGAGAAATTTAACGAAATTATTTTCGATGATTTTTTATCATTTCAAGTCTTTAGTCTTCACTCTCAATGTACGGAGAAAGTTAAAAGTTTGACATGAAAAATCAAATAAAAATATATGTTTCAGTGTAATATGTATTTTTATAAAATATGGAATTTTTATTAATTTAAAATTTATAGGCTATTTTTTTTTTTTGATCCTAAATGAAAAAGTTCTCACACGATTTTCATCTTTAAGAGACAAACTATAAAAACATTTTTATAATTTATGAATTCATAACTGATTAATATTTTGTTTTCTTTTGATGTGATGAGTGTAAAAAATTTATACATACAAATTATTAGTCCATAGAATCGAGTCTTGCTTATTAATTTTTTTCATTATTGTAATATGTAATAGTTTTGCCACTTAGCACACAACTAACGTGGGCGTAAATATCTTTTATAATTATTAATAGCGAATTTCAACAAACGATAGAATACAACTTTATCTGAATTAGTTCGACCTACAACAAGAGCATTCGATTACAGATTATTATTCCTCTGCCAATGAAATAAAAAAAAAAAAAAAAAGGAAAAAAAATGATCCAACTAGAAAGGCTGATGGAAATACTGTCGAAGGCCGACTTGGTTTTCCATAGAATACATAAATGTAATATGAAACAAACATTCTATTCTATTGGAAATATTGTATTGGACAAAAGGCATATATATTTTTAAATAACGAACAAGAAAAGGAAGCCTATCAAGAAACTAGGAACCACAACACTAATTTGAAAAATTAAACTCAATAATTTTAAATGCTTTCGGTTTTAAATTCATGGAACGATATATCCATGTTAAACAGGAAAAACTCTCTCTCAATATACACCAGTCTAGACAAGTAATATGGAGTAAAAGTTTGACAGAGAAATTCCTATGCGATTACCTGCAATTAGATAAATTACTAACCAGTAACGATAAGGTGATGATCAGTGTTTACTGGACTGTAAACTTCAAGTTCACTTCGCTTTTCCAAACTTAAGCTTCAGCATTAAATGAAAGTCAATATATCATTTAAAAGTCAAAGCGAGTGTATAAAAAATCTAAATATCAGCCTCCTTTCCAAGTGCCACTTTCCACTTTTCAAAAAGTGTCAATAAATTTTTATACCTATTAATAACATACATACTGAATAAATATATAAAAATTTGTCTTGCTCTTCTAAAAAAAAACTGTCAAACGCTAAATAAAGAATGAAAATACATTACCAGGACTAGAAACCAATCTCGAATTTAAGTATCCGACCAAAGTTCAAGAATTATTTTTAATTACATATAGTTCGCTTTCTTGTTTCAAATTTGAATTTCGCGCCATTATAATTCGGTAAATTTCCGTCTAGATGTCATGAAAACTCGCTCGTAAACGAGATGAAGTTATTAAATTAAATATTAATATTAAGTTATTAATTATTAAATATTAACCCAAAGTACCAATAAAAAGAAATTATTTTCGACCAATAAAATTTATTTCCTTAGGGGCCGTTCATAAACCACATAGCCTCTTGAGGGGGTGGGGGGGGTCAAGCTATTATCTACGATAAGAGGAAAAAATGGCGCTAATACATGTAACAGTGTACTACATGGGGGTGGGGGGGGGGGTAAAATTCCCGAAAATTAGAACTACGTGGTTTATGAACGGCCCCTTAATAATAATAATAATTATTATTATATTATAATTACCATTAATACAATTATTTATCGTTTAACTAAAACTGAACATAATAGAATCTTGTCGGGACTGTAATACTTATACCTCGGCCATTTCATCTCCTTCACGAGCGAGTTTTCATGCCATCTAGACGGAAATTTACCGAACTATAATGGCGCGAAATTCAAATTTTGAAACAAGAAAGCGAACTGAAATTAAAATCGTATTAAAAATAGATTATAAGCTATGTTTTTCATCAATAAATTCTGTATAACTGTTCAATTTAAAGATGAAAATAAAATATTTTATAAAAATTAATTTGAGATATCGTCAAAATAAATAATAATTAACTTGTATATATAATTTCATGATATTGCGGTCATTATATGTTAAAATCCGCTTGACCTAATTTCAACTAATAGTTGATTGCATTCCACAAATTGGAAACGAATAAAAAGTGATTAAAACTGTGAAAAATGGTGAACATTAATAAACCTGGTGGATTAATATTTAAATTCTCCCACAAGACGTTACTTGATCAACAGAGCATAACGAAAGTGTTTGAATTCCCCGGACGTTAAACTCTTTTATAAATGAATATTATGCGTACTAGTTCTAGAGAGGCATCTCACATAAGTATCTCGCCCAAGATATTTGCAATTAATTACTATATATTTATAAATAATTCATTATTTTTATTAATGCTCTACATTCTTATCAAGGACGCTTTAAGGACAGTTGAAAACAAATAGAAGCAATAAGTACAATGTAATAATAATAAATATAATAAATTTTGTAATAAATAATATATTTATTATTATATTATATATTATAATATATTATATATTATATAATTCATAAAACTTAAATTTTTCTTAAAAAGAAAATTTTTGATATTAGAAATTTAAAAAATTTTTTATTTGCTACCTTCGATTTAAAATACAAATCAGGAAAAAAGGGTTCTTTAGAAAAGAAAACCATATTTATATTTTTAATGAAGTTGCAAATATCAATTTCGTTTTTTGTTCTTTCATGTTAAAAACGAATTTAAAAAAAAAAAAAAAAAAAAAAAAAAAAACAATATATATTTAACAAACGTACTTTATTCATATTTATAAATAGCGTTTTAAATAATAATCGTCCTAACAATAAGAGAGTTGCAGGCACACGACCCCGACACATTTCTCCATTTTCAGGACTATCATCTTTGCAAATTACAACACAAAAAGGGTAGAAAAAGTAATTTAAAGCAAATAATTAGAAAAATTACTTAACTGCCCTTGGCATGAAAAATTTAGAAAGTAATTTACAATATTTTTACAGTAAAATAAGTGAATGCTAATTGTACACATGAGTATTATATTATCATAATAAAAAATTATGTCAAATGATTTTAATTTATATAAAGCGTTAAAATTTTTTTACTTTTTAAATTTTTAGAAGAATACACGTAAACAATTTAGAAAAATTTATAATAACATTTTAAGTTAATTTATCACTGTGAAAAAAATTTCAAATATGATTAGTTTTGAAAATGGAGTATTTTATATATACTTTGCCTTTCAGCAATGTTCTGATACCGATTCGAGACATTGAACTTATGTTCTGGATTGCGTATTTTTCTGTGATGAACGAGCACACATTGGACAACATAGTCACGCACGGATTAATTTTGTAGGCGCGATGGTCACGAATCCTACCACTGTTAAATGTCTATAATATACTTTAATTAAAGGCCCCAAGCGTTAATGTTGTTATAAATGTAATTTTATGTTTAGTAAGTAAACTAATACTTAGCGAAATATCGATTTCTTAAAAGAAGTATTTGTACAAGTATGAAATATTATTTACTTGTTAGACTTGATTTATAAATTCTTATTTGTAAAAAGAATCCTAATCATCCTAATCAAATTTTTTAATTTATATAAAATTTAGAAATGAAAGTACTCACCGATGATGAATCTCAGCGCCGGATTCTCCTGGACCAACTGCCTGAAGATTTTTGAGACTCGTACTGCCAGAACACGAATATCCTCGAAATAACTAAAAAAGATAAAAAAAAAAAAAATTAGTAAAGAACTTTATCTATTTAAAAAAAAGGAGAATATGTGACCCGCTATGAAGAAAGGGACCAAAGAAGCAAAATGTTTTATGTTTGTAATTTTTGGAGTGAAAATACAACTATTAATACAAACCATATTTAAGTTTTCATTACATCGAAAATATTCAATAAAAACTGATTTCGATTTTACATAATTGAAAAGGAACTTTTAATCAAGATAAATCTATCACAAACATAACCTATAATTCGTTTGCTTCTTTGTTGCCTTTCTTCATAGCACGTCACATAAACTTAAAAATATTCCTAACTTGATATCTCAGATTTAAAAAGAAGTTGTCATGACTCGGCAGAATGAACGTTGCTTTCACATGACAGAAAACTACATATTGCTTTTAAAAGGTAGAGAAAAACGTTGACAGCAATAAAAAAACTAAGTAATAAAAAAAAATATTTTATACCACACTATGCTCAAAAAACCTCGTTTATTGTCGTGTGAAGTGGGTTGAAAATCGAAATTTTCAGGCTACGTGACGTCAGAGGGAAAAAAAAGGTTGTAAACAGGGGAAAAAAGAGTCGCGCAGGCGCATAGCATAACTTTGCTTTTAGCAATTTTTCTCTATCATTAATTTTAATCGAGTTATTTGCAAAAAACAATTTATTATTACATTCTCATCACATGAGAAAGTATTATGATTGGTCGAAAATTGACTTTTGCTAATTCCATGAAATCTTCACGTTTTGAGGTGCCCTGAATCCAAAAATCATGGTCCGGCGATGGCGTCTGTGTGTCTGTGTGTCTGTCTGTCTGTCTGTCTGTGGACAAAAATGTTGTGGACACGATAACTTTTGAAAAACTTTATGGATTAACTTGTAATTTGGCACACTTAAAACTAGTGTTAAAATAAAGACTAAGTTCGTTAGCCAGCCATTTTGGGCAAAAAACAAAAAATTTACAGCATTTTCAAAAATTAAAAATTTCAATTTTTTTAAAAATTAAAATTGTAATATATACATTCAGTTAGTTTAGCAAAAGGCAAATAACTTTATTTTATGTTAAAAAAAGCAGGCAAATGG
>JUFY01029283.1:0-36474 GCA_001855655.1 Leptopilina clavipes | reverse complement strand
CCCCCCCCCCACCCAACTTAAACTACCACCTAATTGCGAATTGAAAAGATCAAATACAGTTCTATCAGTTAAAAACAATTCAATAATTACGATTACGAGTTATAAATTAAGGTAAGTATTATATGTGTATATATATATATACATACTTATAAATACGTTTTTATTTAAATATTTAGTATAGACATTAATTTCTGTGTGTCATTTGATATGGATTGACAAATGTTCGCATTTTTATATATTAATATAAAATCGTATCTTCTCAACTTGAAAAGGTTACTACATGATTTTAAGGTATTCAGATATTTTATAATAATACAATTTTTGAAGTTTTGAACTTAATGGAAAAATAAAGTTGCAAAATAGCTGTAAAGAAAAAATAGTAGAAATGGGAATGACATTATTTGTATTGATAAAATGGGATGGTGGTAAAAAAGAACAAAATAAGGGTGGGTGTCAGCACTCGTAAGTCGATAAACCACGCGAAACGCAGACAACTATGCGCGCAACTGCAATATGGTGAACGGTGAGTCTTAAGTTTGGTTTTGGTCAAGATTATGAGGTATGAAAAATCTTTGTAAAAACAAAAATAACAAAGAAAAAGTTTAGTTACCTTCATGAGTATTTAAATTCCTCACATTAATATTGAATGCGAATGTCTATAATTTTTTACTGAATTTATCTATAGTTTAAAAATAACAGAAATATTCATTTCTATTGAATGAATATTTGAATCAAAGAAGAAATTTCTGAAAGTGGATTTTTTTGTTTACAGAGAGAGAAGCGCAATGCGGTTCAAAGATGCCGACATCTCGATACCATCGCATTTTGTTCTAAACAACAAGTAAATAATTTATAAACTCATATTTTATTTTTATTACTACTTTTAAATTAATTATGTATATATAATATAATTATTCCAAGTTCTTGACACAATTATTGGAAGGGTTTTCCTTACATCGAATAAATTACATATTTTACGTATATTAAACACCCTTTGCTAAGAAATACAATAATAATATATGTAAAAAAATTCGGTTAATTAGATTCATAAAAAACTTATGTAATTTATTTCTATGAGGTATTATCCCTGCGCACATAGAACCAGAATCTATATTCTTTATTTTTTCCGTAAATTCCAGATTGCAAATTCATAGAGAAAAATAATTAGTTGATTTTACTATAATCTTATTTGTCTTTTAAACTATACTTTTGAGGATAAAATTCACCTTGAATTTATTAAGTGTTATATACAAATGTTTTAAGTGATATTATATTATACTTACTCAGATGATCAAACTTATTTAAGCAATCTAAAAACCATTTCTAAATATTAAAAAATATTATAGAAATAAAAATATATTTACTTCCAAGCTTTACAATCAATCTCTATTTCTATAGAAGATAGGTGGAATCTCTACGGAAGCTTCCACCGAATTTCAAGTAAAGCTTGAATCTCAAAGGAAGCTTCCCTAAATTTCCCAATGGAACACTCATTTAAAATGGTTTAAAGATTATTCCAGTACTTTTTAAAAATGTATACATTATAGGATATAACATGAAATATTAAGAAAAAGAACTGTCCAAACTTCCATCTTTATAAAGAAAAATATCGTGCTATGTTAGATTAACCTATATTATAATAATTATTAAAAACAAAATGATGGTCCCAGTCCAATAGTAATTCACCAATACAGATCCACGAAGAATTTCACGAGAAGAGTTCCAAATCCTGGTGTTAAGAAATAAAAACTACTTACGCATATGAGTGTAACGTTTGTTATAGTAACAAAAAATTATGAAAGTAAATAATATTATCGACTTTTGTACTGAACGCCAAACTGCATTGAAATATTATATCAATTTTTATCGTGGATCTTCACTGGTTAATTACTAGAATTCAGTACAAAATTTAAAAACACAAAAATTTATCAAAAAATGTTTATAATTTTTTTAAGTCAGTCACACAGAAGTTCATTTGACTTCGAAAACCCCGAAGAAATTAAAAATCACAACGATTCAACTAAAATTGATGAAGAAAGAAACGCCGATTTTCAAACTGCTGAGGACACCAGTATATGGTCTTCCATTGCTAATACTAGAACTAACTCGAATTTTGATTCTGGCAGTTGTAATAATATCAACAATATCTTTCCTGTTTCAAAACTTTATCAGAGTAGCTCTACTGAAAGTCTTGAAGATTTCGAAGGTATATATTAATATTATATTACTTGAATTATATTTGTTTTTCAACGTGTGTGAATATGCGTAGTGCTATAGATTCAATAGTATTTTTTTCCAAGTGAAAGTTATTTATTATAGATTCTTCAATATTCTTTCTTTACTTGTAGCTTCACATATTGTTTAAATATTTTCGTAGAATCTGAAGATCCTTCAAATGGATCAACGCCATCAGATTGGTCTGATTGGTCAGAAGAAAGCAATGTACCACCAGGATGTCGCGGTATCGTTAATCCTAATTATCCAGGATTCCATCATCTCGGTCCTTCCTTACTTTCTGACACTGACTTGACTGAAGATGATGAATTAGACGTACACGATATTCCAAGAGTAAATAAAATTGATGATTTTTCTGATATTAGAAATGAATTCAATAATAACATTAAAGAACATCTAACTTCGGAAAATATCAACCAACTCAGTGGTCATAATTTTGAACATAAGATATTTTACGACAAACCAAAATTCAACATTCATGTATGTTAATATTATTGGAAAACTTAATGTTTTTTCAAATATATGACATAATCCTTATACATACACAACAATTCATTTTTTCAGAATTTATCGTCTCTTTGTGATTCAATTATAACTCCATCGGAAAAATGCATAAATTATGTAAGAGCTGTTAAAATTTCTCAAAACAAGAACGTTACAGAATTGAAAGTTGATGATGCAGTAGCGAACTTTACTGTGAAGAATAATTGTGAACTACTCGAGACATCCCTGAGGAAATGCGAAACAGAAGATTCTCTACTTGAAGTTGAAATTGTCGAATTAATGACTAGTGTTAAAGAAACTCTTCAATTTCCTGAAATAGAAGAAATATCTGAATTCACTAAAACGACGGAGGTTGGTGAAAGCATCTATATTTTATGCTTATTCATTTTAGTATACATACATAATTATAAAAAGATGAAACATTACAGAACTAACAAATCTGATTTTATTATTGTAACAATTTGAGATTTTTGGGATAACAAAAAAGTTAAGAAAACAAAAAATTTGATGTAACAACAAAACACAGAATTGTTAATTCTATTTCATTTCATTCGTCACGGTAAGTATATTCTATACCCAATAGTTATTTTTCTATGACACCTAGAACTGCAATCGGTAAATGCAAATTTTATTTAACAGTTTTATCCATTCAATGAAAAAGAATTAAACTTAAATTTAACTAAAATTAAGAATACCAAAGTATGCTTAAAATTTTGTTAAATTATAGACATCTGAAGACTTTGACTTAATACGGGAAGCAAAAGAATTGTCTCGTCAAATGGGGGCATCTATTACTAATAATGTCGAAGATTCGGCAAACAACACTGACTCTGAAAGTTATACTGATGAAAATCAACCCTTCTCAAAACTAGATGAAATTGATCTTTTATCTAGTATAGGACGAGACATTGGTGTTGATCTTGAAAAATATGTTCAACCAATACCAGATGTTATTGCAATGAAAATAGTTGAAACTCAATCATCAAAAACACGATTTGTTAATGCACCAATGATAGAAGCACAAAAGGCGGATACAAATAAACTTTTGGATAGAAAGTTACCGGAAACTTCAATCATAGATTTCAAGAAAAAAGAAAAACTGGTTAAAAATCAAATTAAGAGAAAAGAGCAAACGCATTTTGGATGTTCGAATAAGTGTATAGCAGATGTTGAAAATATATCAGGTAGATTTGACAAATACCATTTTTTACAAATTTATTACTTCTTTATAGACAATAAGTAGAAAATATAAAAAAAATGTTAACATAATTCTGTTTATCTTGTCCTTCAGATTGCTTACAGAATTATTACTAAAAATACAAATGTAATAATGGACTGACCCATTATTATTACTATTATTATTATTATTCTTATTATTATTATTATTAATAATAATAATATAATAATAATATTAGTAGTATAATTTTTATATAAACACATTTTTGCAGGCAATTTTGATGTCTATAATATTGAAACAGCAATGCCGAAAATTGACTTGGATGCAATAGAAATACATTTAAAGGCAGCAAGAGAAGAAGAACGTCGGGTAAGTAACAATTATGGTATACTCATATTAATAATAAGACATAGTATATAGGTATATAGAAGATATGCATATACATATATGTATATATTTGTGGTCGATCAGGAGATTTATTTTTTTGAAATGAAGTATGTATATGATTTGTCTTATGAATTGCATTTCTTATTTTTAATTATTTTTTAATTCTGCTGTTGACTATTAGACGGTAATATAAATCCTTTCACTTAAAAGCATGTCTATCAAAATAGTTCAGTTCAGTAACGGTACAAAGTGTACTATACTTTCATGTCTAATTTACTTGATATTATCATTATTATTACTGTTCTCATACTAATAATTGTGCAAAAAAATTTTTTAATTAATTACTACATTTATTGATCAAGATATTCAAATTACAATTTTAAGAAAAGTATGATTAGAAGTGGGAAGGATCGAAGTCATTATAAAAAAGATTCTCGGTTTATAAGCGAATTGTATACGTTCACATATGATAAAGATATTGATCTCGTAAGTTATATGCACTCAATATTGTTTATAAAATTTTAATTTTTTTTATAAATTAAAAAAATGAATAGTAGTTTAAAGAAAATTTACTTTAAACATCCAAATAAATGTATTCCTATATATAGTTAACCCAATTTACAGTCAATATACACAGAGAGAAAAATTTAGAGTTTATTGTATAAAAGAGCAAGCATTTAACACAAGAAACTTTCACTTGCGATATCGATATAAGATATTAAGTAATATATTAGGATAAGATTATATTCTTTTAGCACTATGGTAGCCGTGTAAAATAAACAAAATAAATATACCCTTTTCGCTCAAATATATTAATGGTTCAAGAGTATCTCTTCATGCAGATACTGCAAAGGAAATTTCTTAGTATATGATTAGTATATGATTGCAAAACCGTGACGGACCTGAGAACTTGTAAGAAATTTTTCTTGCCATAATATCCATGTGGCGCTATGCGTTAAAACCATTAAAATTTGAGCAAAAATGGCATGTTTATTCCAGCTAGGTATTTTGCATGAATACTATAATGCGAAAAAAGTATAAATTTTTACTACATTCTTAAGCTAATATACCACTCCGTGTAGAACCAATTTTTTTAATTGAGTAATTTTATTTGATTAAGCGGAACAAACATCCCTTTAAATGAAAATTTTGTGTCTAATAGTAACCAAATGAATTTGTATTTATTATATGATGAACCAATAATAAAACTTTTTTTTATTTTATAAAATAAAATAGGTGCAAATGTGGGTATAAAATTTTTTTTATTTTAAGAGATATTCAAAAGTGGTCAGAAAATTCTAATTTTAATACCTAAAATGAGCCTCACGTACTAAATTTCATGTTCTTAATTTATATCTTACATATTTAAAATTTATCAGTTTTATTATTTTGTTACACAAAGTTTTTCATTATTCAGCCTTCAGTTGCGCAGCAGACTTGTGCGTAAGCCATGAGTTGGTTCTTCTATTCTGCAGCATAAATAATATCGCTTCATATTTGCCATATTTTGCCTAGGTATAAAAAAATTATCCGATAATTTTTGCGAAGTGACTATTGATAGTCACTATCACGATTCCCGTCCTTTTTCCTTATTCCCACAGATAACATTTTGAACAATAATTATTTTTTAGAAAATTTTTAAGAAACACTTCAAATAAAATATTTATTTTTATAGCGAAGAAATGACAGAGAAGAGATTCGAAGAAGATTGGCTATGGGTTCAGATGCAGATGAACTTAAAGCTGAAAAAAGCAAGAAACCTAGTCTTCAATCACGTCTTCAAAATGGTTTGTAAATTTTAACATTTTTTGTTCCAAGTATCATAAAGAACAAAGTTTTCGAAAATTTGAAAAGATAAATTCAGTTTTACATAAGTTCATAAAAAAATTAAAATCTAGGTATGAATCTACAAATATGCTTTATGAATGAAGCATCTTCAGATACAGAATCTTCAAGTATAGAGAAAGAGAATTTGGCCAATTCAGCCCCATCCATGATAACCGGACAAAGTCATCAGATTTTTGGAAGAAATTTAATACCTCAAGTATTGAGTCTTCCACCATTAAGACTTGACATTGTTTCTAATTCAGCACCAATTGATGAAGCTGATTTTTTTGCTCGACAAACAAGATTGCAAATGGAAGCACGAATTGCGCTTTCACAAGCTAAAGAAATGGCTCATATGCAGGTGGAAGTCGAAAGACAAAAGCTCAAACATAGCCCCATCACGGAAATGGTTCGATCGAGTCTTGCGAAGGTATATAAAAATATTCTCTTGATTTTTAGAAAAAATTTTCCTTATAGTAATTTGATTTCTTTTTCTTTTACATTGACAAGTCCCGCTAGACAAGGACATACTTTTGCGTTTTATATTACTGAATTTAAGATTTGAACGGTTTAAAGAATTCGAATCGTAATCTTATATATATATATATAATTATATATATATATAATTTAGAATGTCAGAATTATAGACATTAATATTTATTTTGACGATTAACTAATACAGATGTGACGCTCTCTGAAAAAAGTCAGTTTTAGCTTTATATTATTTATTAAAGATTAATTTCTTATTATAACGGTATCGTTTTTATTGAATACTTTGTTTGTAATGACAACTTAAACATCAATGGCTTGTACCGAGAATAGATAATTTTTTTCATTTTCACTTTAAACTGTACTTTCTTCAGAGCGCGTCCAAATATACATATGTCTAATTGTTAAATAGCTTAAAATTATAAAATACCAACAAAAAGCTTTAAAAACAGATAGGCATTCAGCTGAGTGAAGAAAGACGAAGACTTTCTCGAATATTACTAACGGAACTGAATATTGCTCAACTTCAAGTTCTAGCAAATGATCTTCATGCACGAATAGCTACATTAAATGAGAATTTGGTGGAAGGTTTACTTAGGAGAGACGATCTTCATATGGAACAAGACTCAATGCTAGTAGATGTAGAGGATCTAACACGATATTTGTGAGTGATAAATTATGTATTATATTTCAAACAGTATACTGTCAATGTTAAGCATAACCCATGAGTGCCATATTCTAATATTATGCAAATAATATGAATTAATGTACTATCTAATTTGTTTAACACAGAGGTGCCAAGCAGGAATCGTTGAAAAAGAAACAGCCTTTCAAGGGAAAAACTGTTTCCTTAAACCAAACATACAAACATCAATATACATCTAATTCACCTCATCTTCAAGCAATGAGTGAAATAAAAAGTCAACAGTGATCGAATCAAATCTAACCAAACTTGCATCTAAATAATAATACAATTTATAAAATAAACAAATTATTATTAGTGTAAGCAAAGAAAAGAAAGAAAAGATTACAACTCAAATCTCACAGCATCAGAACTTGCAGCAAAATAATATCAGCACTAACTCAATATTCTTATACATATTATTAGGATGAGCAATAATATTACAAAAATAATGGCAACATTGAGGCAATGTTGACAACTTTGCTACAATTTAAAGTGCTGTGGTAAGAAATTGAGAATTTTTCTGACAATTTTTAAATATGTCAAAGTTAAGTTTTTAATACAGTAAATTACCATATACCATGTTGCAGAAGTGATGGTTGCTATTACATGGACCCAAGTAGCATGTAAGCTTGCTGCAAGTTTCCTGCAAGCTTTTACGGGTTGCTTGGGGAAATATATTTGTAACTAATTTCGGAGATTATGGTATCTATGAGTTGAAACAATATACAATTGATAAATTGTAAGAATCATATCCAAACAAAACAAATAGTTAATATAAAAGTCCAAACTATTTAAAACTATCGTTTGCGTTATGCATATTAGTCAAACACATACATAGAGTTTAAAACTTGCAATTTAAATGAATTAAAAAATATATTTAATGCTTTCACCTTGCTCGCTTATTAGAATCGCTAAAAATGCAACAAATCTCATGATCTTCTTTTACTAACAATAAAGGTCATATTCTAAATTTAAGTAGGAATTATAAATAATTATAAGTTGTAAAAAAATCATATAAAATATAACACGTTATAAAAATATTATTCTTAATTTTACAGACCTGCAAAGTTCAGTTAAAAATGTATTGTTTTGTATGACATATACACTGAATCCGTTAGAATCTGACCTCAAAAATGGTAAATTATGACAGGATTTTGTGTAATTCATACTTAAGTGGTCATTATAGCCATATTTATGAATTTTTTTTTTTTTTTTTTTTGATGAACCAAACTTGATTTTATTTTCCTGTATAAAAGTACTACTTTTAAGTTTTATTAAAATTCATAATTTTTTTTCTATTGGTTATGGACATAATATATTTGAACAAATGACCAAGGTCTTACCCAGGGCGGTAAAGGAAGGGGAAACACATTATGTAGTTATTATTGCGTGTCATCGAAATATGTTTTTTGCTGCTTAGAGTAGTTTTCGTAAGGGAAAAGTGTAGGATTTGTACTTTGAGATATCAATTGATATCAGTCTGTTCGTACTTTTTTTTAAAGAAAATTTTTTTTCCTCATTTGAACAGTCCCAAAAAATAATATTTTAAATTCATTTTTGTAACATGGTTAATAGGTATATGTATGTACCACTTTATGTTATATTTTGATTCTTTGAAAATTATTTTATTTTAATATAATAAAGTGTAAAAAAAACGCGCAATTTATTCTATAAATAGATGTTTAATTATAATATTCGAAAAACAAAAATTGTCTATTCCAGATTATAATGTGTCGCGTTAAGGTTACTTAGAAATTTCTTTCAAATAAAAATTTATACATAAAATTAAATTTTGGTAGTAGTCTTGGTCAACGGGAAATTTCAGTTTAAAAACAATTGATTTTAATTGTGTCTATAGCAAAAAGCAGTTTCATAATTTCTAACGGTACTGTATGCTAAGTGTAATTTTTATGTAATCACAGGAAAGTCATAGCCAATATTAGACATTATCTACAAAATAATTTTAATCTTAATATTAAAAATATACAACTTGTAAATCACTGCAACAAATTTACTATCATTCTATCTCTTTCGTATGCATGTTACCTGATGATTTTAATTTTCAATTAGAAACAAATGGGAAGAGGCACAGGATAATCGGCAAACTTTTTTCGTTAAAATTGTATATATCATAAGTCTAATCCTCGAAAGGAAGCACCAATGATTGCTATTTAAGCAACTGAGATGGTTATTGAATTTTGCCCAAGTTACACCTTCCTCATGAATTTCAAAGATTCTTTAAATACTTACATTTGTTGTCAGATATTTATATTATTATAATATATATATAATATATATTAATGTATATCTTTAAGAGATTAGATTATAAATTATTCTTATTATACAAAGTTCACGTTCGGATATTTTTCTCCTATATAATTAATAATAATAAAAATAATTACACTTTCAATACGTGCCATATTAAAATCTTACATCCTCTGCTCAAAATTAATATACTATTTTCATTCCTTTGTAGAATTAGTTAAAAGTTTTTTTCAGTTTTAAAGTGTTTACAGAAATTTATTGCTGGTTTGTGTTCTTGAATTTCAGTAATACATAGTTAACTAATTTAATTAAGTTATTATTCAATATGTGAAAATAGATATGTACACAAATTATTGTTTACAACAATATTAAAATTTTTATAGAAATTATGACATTAAAATCAATATTTTATTTGTTTTTTCTTGGATACTCAATTTTCCTTTTCTTTGTGAAATTTTAACTGTATTTACAATTATTAGAGTTCTTTGATAATATATTGTTAAGTTCAGTACATTACTAGGCGCAATAATTGCAAATAATTATTTTTAATAAGTACAAATAGTAAGCAAAACTAGTGACTCCAACATCTAGTTTTCGTCCATATTTTGCAAACTATACGTCTATTTGTACGATTAAACCATTAAAAAAAGTATGTCGATCCACAAGTTTTTTATAATTGAAAATGGTTTTCTTCAAATTTTACAAACGTATTAAAATCACTAGTTAAAGCATTACTTTTGAAAGAACAAAAGTTGTAAAATTATGTACAACATACTTTTTATATCTGTATACCTTTTAGAAAGATCATTATTTATATAAAACGAATAGAAAAATAGATATTTTAAACATTTAATACTAAAAGTCACATAGAAATTTGAACGATAATTGAAAAAATTTATGCGATTTATGCAAACATGAGCTCAAGTGTATTTGTCTTGATCAAAAATATAATTATGACAAAAATACAAGACTACTTTCAGCTATAAAAATTATTTAGTAAATGTTGGTACGAAAAGTGTAAAAATATTATGGAAAAGATTACATTTTTACAGATTTTTTTGCAATAATTCTCAAGTGAAAAATCACATACGTGGCACAGTAGCAGATAAGTTACGATTATCTGATTTGATTGGGCATTGTGGTCAATAAACAAAAGTTTATATTTTAATTGACATATCGGTGATGACCTTAAGAAATGTCATCGAATTAATGGCAGTCACTTGCCCATACTTGCATTCGCAGGTAATGTAGCAGATCTTTGTTGTACTGACAAATAAGGCTTGAGCGTTGACCTCGTAGATTCTCTGTAATTAGAATAGTTAGTCATTTATGCGACTAAATAATAATTATTTTACTCAAACAATAATTTTAAACTAAAACTAAAAGAGCAAGTGCAATGCAAATCTCGCACGTAATTTAAAACAAACAACACTTTACAAAAGAGACAAAAAGAATTTAAAAGTACGCCCCTTGATCTCAAAGAAGAATCACATGCTTCTTCTAAAAGTTTAAAAAAGCATTACAAACAATAATCATCAAATGATTCATTTTTATGACAATACATAATTATGAAAGTCGGTTGATTTGTTGGCAAATATTGAGAAGAGAAAGAAAGTTAGTTGTTTTATCATTGTCAGATTTAAATATATCTACTGTCATGCAACACAAAATTAAATTTGTCTTATTGAAAATAATGAAATTATATAAGTAATAAAATAGAAATATCTGTACACATAAAATTTAATTTGCATAAGAAAAAAATGTATTATAATTGAACATGAAATATGAAAAAAAATGAAATAATAAAAAAGTAATAAGTGAATCAATTTTATGAGGTAAATCCTTGCCAATATGGGTAGAAAGGGATAAAAACAACTCTAACCTCTCTACACCCAATCATGCGATGACACAACACAAAAGAGCAATTTAGTTCCCAGTTGAGCTGCTCTGCTACGCTACCTTGGCGAAACACGTTGTCCTGCTCCATCCATGTGTGAATTTGCTTTGTATCCATACTTTTGAATTCTTCTCGATAATCGTGTTACCCAGTATTTCTGATCATCAGGACTTCCCGCGAGAATCAGTAATTCTCGAGCACTATTGGGATCATAATGCAATTTGCACGGGGCTATGGCGTTTTCTTTCTTATCTAAATGCTCCTTATGAACTTTTATATGACACCCTAAAAATCATATTCATTGTTTACAGTACCCATTAAAATTATCAGATCACTGAAAGAAATCGTACTGACGTATACTCTACTTTTCATAAATATCTTAATATATAATAAAGATGTAAAAATATTGTTTAAAATCCGGTGGAAATTCAGTTTTTGAATATATATAGTGTTTGAGATAAACCGATCAATTTTTCGATATTTCAACAAAAACGATGAAAAAATAAATTATTATTATTATTATTTGTTTAAAATTGTTTAGAAAAATTTGATTTGGTTTCTTAGAAACAATTCAATAAAATAAGACGAATAAAATAAATTATGTGTAATTATTTTGAGCATACTTTGTTAATCAATATAATTATTTCAATAAAATATTTCAGCTTTAGAAGGAGAAATCGAAATTACAGTTGAAAATATTCATTATATTGCATTGTTTCATATCAAAAAGTAAAATTCAAGTACATCATATAAACTTGCTTTATGATTAAAAAATTGTTGACCATTTAATTTCAACCTCTCTCTCTCTCTCCCTCTCCCTTGAATAATTTTAATTAACAAAATATGCTTAAAAATTATAACCTAATTTAACTGCCTCATTTTCTTGAATTGTTTGCAATAAACGAAACTTTTCTATCTTTAACAGTTTGAAACATATGTCAATTTAAACAATTTTCGACAAATGTATCTTGTAAAGAAAAAATTGTTTTTACTTGGGTGAGTGAATTTTTTTTAAACAATGTACCAATAAATACAGTACTATCGAGTTTCATTTAAATTAGCTAGAGTGCTCCGAAATGTAGTAAATTATTAGTGGAATCGTAAATGTGACCACATCTAAAAAAAAATGGGTGTTAAGGACGAAAAAATATCGAATATTGTGTTAATGACGGTTTTTTTATAGTTAACTGATCTAAAAATGCAATGCGATCATTTTTAAGAAAGAAATTTTTTTGTCGTCAACACCTATTTTCCAGATGTGATTACACATAATATCTATGTATAAAAAGACAGCTTACTTCTACACTCAAGAGCAGGTGGTGGACGAAACATATGCCACAATTGCTTTGAACATACTTCGCAAGTCGTTGGCATGTGATAGGAAATAGAAATAAATTCATGTCCTTTAAGTGGTTGTGGGATTGATTTATCAGTTAATTGAGGAAGTTCCACTCCAGGTAAAGCATTACCTTCATCACCCGGACGTCTTGCTTCGCCTTCACCAGCATATAGCAACTAAACATTGAAAATTAAGCAAAACAGAAAATATTTTTTTATGAATATATTTAACATGTTTAACTACCTGAAATATCCTAGGAATATCTTTGGCATCGGCTCGAATTACGTCTTCTTGAGTAACAGATCTAACATGAAAAACTTTACTCAAATCCAATATCAAAACAGGATCAGCATTAATTTTGTCGCTTTCACTATTATAAAAAATAATTTTCTTGGATGATACAACGACGTATTGTTTTTTCCAACCGTGTCTTTTAATATTTTGCTTATTGGGAACATTTAACCAACCCTCTAATCTCATGGCACCATGTTCAGATAAAACAGAGTCTTCTCCATCATTTTCAACAGACGAAACACTAGCCGTCTCTGAATTGATGGATGTTATTTTCATTTGAAGTGTTTCTATTTCAGAGTCTTTCGAATCAAGTTCCATTTGAAGCTTCAACTTGGACTGATTTTCTTCAACAAGTTGTGCCTAAAATAAAGCGTGAAACAGGTGAAAATGCAGACAGAAATGCAATAAAATTTTATTAAATTCATATGAAATTATACAAACTTGCAAGTCCTGGAGATCTTTCTGCCATTTTGCAGCCAATTGGCCATACTTTTCTCTTTCTTGCGTGAGTTCTTGTTGAAGCCTTCGACATTCTTTTTCTTTTTTTCTTAGATCCGCGGAAGATGCTTTATTTTTCGTCTTTCCACCAATTGACAAATCTTTTCTATTCACTATTTCTGCCAATTTATTTACAGCTTGTAACTTGAGAAGTTGTTCTGTTTTAAGTTTGCTGCTCAGTCTTTCAATTTCATCCACATTTGATTGTTCTTTGTTGAGTTGGTCCTGAATTTCTTTGAAACGTTTATTTAAGTCTTCCTTCTCTTTTAAATATTGTTCCACTGTTTTCTTCATTTCTAATTCACTATCTTTTAATCTATTGACAATTTGCTCCTTAGCATTTAATTCTTGATGATGTTTAGCTATATTATCTTTAAATTCTAATTCTTTCATAGTTCTTTCTTTTTCTAAATCAGCCACTGTTTCTTCAGCAATAGATCTTGCTAAAGCTTCAGCATCTCCTCTAGCAAGGGCAAGTTCAAGTTGATGACAAAATGAATTTCGTTCTTCCTCTAATTCTTGATGTGATCTAGTTTTATCATCTAGCTCTTCACGGAGCTCTTGTGTTTGCGTTTTATATAAGGTCTGTATACATATAAAAATTTATGCTTATTATAGATACATGATAATATCATAAATGAAAAAAAATACTTATGAAAAAGTTTTTACCGAAAAATATGCTTCAGCTTCCAGTTGTTCTTGAAGTTCTTTCATTTGAAGTTGATCAACGTTTCTTTGGGTTTTCAAATGGTGTAATTCTTCCTCGATTTGTCGTTTTGATTCTCGTAACTGCGCAACCTCATCCATCAATTGTTGTTCTCGAGCTCGTAATCGTCCAGCTTCGGAGGATTGTTGAGCTAGTTCTGTTTGCAAGTTATTTCTCTTTTGTTGTTCTTGGTCTGCTTGACCTTGTAGTACTTTGACCTTTTCAACTTCTTGACGATGTTCGCCTTCAAGTTTCTGTAAACGTTGCTGAATTTGCCGATAATCCACGGATAACATAGAGGTTTGTCTTTCTTTTTCTTGAGCGAGTGATTCTGCTCGTTGTCTACCGCACTTTTCTTCATTTAACTTTACTTGTAAAGCTGACACAGATAAACAAAATAAATTATGTTAATAAAAATTCAACATTGGAAGTTAAAAATTTCTAAAAATCTTATATAATACATAAGCTTAAAGGAAATAAACTCTACAATCAGTAATTTATATGATAAAGGTAAAAAATTTCTTTAAAAATATTGTTACCTTTAACAACTTCAAGGTTAGCTTCTTCTTTTGAGAGCATTCTTGACCTTTCTGTCTCCTGATGAGCTACAACTTCTTGGTCATATCTAGCTTGTGCAGCTTTTAATTCCAGAGTTAAGGTAGCTGCCTCTTTTTCTAATTCTGAAATCCTTTCATTCAGTTGTCTGTTATCTAAAGTAGCTTTTCCTTCTCTTTCACGACTATGTTCAAGTTCCTGATGTAAGGCAGAAAGTTTTGTTTCCAGTTCGGCAGTAAAAGAAGATGCTTGTGATCGGGAACTTCGTTCTTTCGATAATTGACCCTAATGAAAAATAATATTCAACTCTTTTTATGGAACACATTATAATTTGTAACAAACTTTTTGAATTATAATTTTTACCTGTAAAGCTGCAACCTCTTGTTGTAAAGAATCCCTTTGAGCCTGTAATTGTGTTCTAGCCATTTGCAATTCATTAGCCATTTGTTCTGCTGCTTGTCGAGCAACAGTCACTTCTGTTGATTGTTTTCGTAATCTGCTCACTGTTTCAGTTTCTCTTTCAAGTTTAGCTTGCATCTCCTTTACCTGTTTTTCTAAACTAATGATACGTTCAGATGTTTGTTGTGAATTGTTTGCATCCCTCACTCTTCTCGTTTGCTCCTCGTCGAATTTTTTTTTTAACTCCAGAAGTAACGTCTCTGCTTTTCTGCGTACATCTGTTTCCTGTTCAATACGTCGTTGTGCTTCTTTATGACTATGTCGTAAAAGAGCCAAATCCTTATCTGCTCTACCTGCCTCCTCTCTAAGCTGAACTTCTCGCTCAGTAAGTGCTTCCAATTGAGCTGTTAAAGTTCGATGTCTGATTTCCAAATTTTCCATTTGTCTTCTCTCTCGTTCAAGTAAATTTTCCAACTGTACTATTCTCCCTTCATCACTGATACCATTATTAACATGATTCTCAAGACCATCAACTGATTCTCTACTATTATTAACCATTAACTGATAATCTCCCGAATAAGTAAATCCAATAAATGGTAAATGATTTCCCGAAAATGCTTTCGGAATCGGAAAACTTTCTTCTGGCCCGTCTTCCTTTTCCAAGTCATCAAAATTACTCGTGTCATCGTCACCTGATAATTCTGGCACCACTGGTGGAACACTTTCTCTCAAAGTCTCAAAAGTCCACTGATCATTTTTGAAAAAAAGGTGATTTTTAATTTCATCGACTCCATTGCTACCTAAACGCCTTGTTCTATCAGTAAGAAATCCACAAATCAGACTCTTAGCTGCTGGAGTTATGTCAACATCTGCATGAAAATGAAGAGAATTTCGATGATCCATAATTTTTGAGTAAGTTCCCACCAGTGAGTCCGCATAAAAAGGAGTGTCCCCAACTAACATTTCATAAAGAAAAACTCCAACTGACCACCAATCACATTCGCGACCATATACACCTTCTCCACCTTGGGATTGAAGAACTTCAGGTGATATATAATCAGGTGTACCTACTGCAGTGTCGGAGCGTACCAAACCATCCTAAAGTTAAATAAATACAAAAATTTTAAATAAAAAGGAAGATTTCATTTAAAAATTGATTGTGATTGAAATAAATACAATATTTTACTTACAGCATCCATTCTCATACAAGTACCAAAGTCTGCTAATTTTAAATGACCTTGCTTATCAAGAAGCATATTGTCTGGTTTAACGTCTCTATGAACGAATCCCATGTTATGTATCGCATCCAGCGCGAGTACCACTTCTGCACAGTAGAATTGTGCCCACTTTTCCGGCACATCATAATTAGACATCATATTCACTAAATCACCACCTGGCATATAATCCATAACCATATAAAGATATTTGTGATCTTGGAAGGCAAAATGTAATTGAACAATCCATTCAGAATTCGCATGAGCCATAATATCTCTTTCCTCCCAAAAGAAAGCCGAATCAGATCGTTTTATCTGCAAAAAATATGTAATGAAATTAATACTAAGATAAAATATACAATAAATTGTTGGACATATTAAATAATTACACCTAACCATTTCAAATTTGCTGAGAATCTTCATAGCAAAAACTTTTTGAGTGGATTTGTGTCTGACCAACTGTACTTCACCAAATGCTCCACGACCAATAACTTTTATCAAATTGAAGTCATCTGTTCGCATTCGCATTTTATAAATTTCCTGAGCAACCGAGTCATCTAAAAATATTGAAAAAATTAATAATAATGCTGCTATCTTATTAATGTCAATAAATTAAATATTTGAAAAGACATTTTACTTACATCTGTTCATGAATGTCTCAATATTCTTCATGCGCTTTACGCTAGGGTGATCACAGTCTGCTACAAGAGCCTGTACGGTATCTAATAAACAATCAATATTTGCATTACTACGAGGATCTTTTATGCGATCTTCAAGAGCGCGAAGGCGTCTGGCTCGGTCCTCATCTCGTACAGCCTCCATCGTTTTCTAGTTCTAAAGCTTTTGCTACACAGTCTTTACCGTGCTCTCTTGATTTTTGCTCATTAAATCAAAAAAATATTCATCCCTGATTACATACAGCAAAAATGTGATAACGTCACAGCCACTAATATCGATGAAAATTTCATTTTTTCTGTAATAAAATAATGAAACTTGTTATTATAATACTCGACAAAAAATGTCATTATTATCTAATGCAAATCATAGTCAATAGTCCAGAACAAAGCAAAAACCAATGTAAATAATTTTTTAATTTTAAAAACAATTTTTCAAGAACCATTAAAAAAATTAAAAAGAACATATAACTGACGATGATAAAGAAAAAACAAGTTTTAGGTATAAATAATTTGTAAAAAAAATCTTGAGTTAAAAAGTACCTACATTTAAAAGTTTTTTTTTCTCTGTCTATAATGGCGAGCGTGCACTTGTAATTAAACTCCATGTAATTGCACAACCAAAGATAAAATCACACTGTTTAAAAATAAGTATATGTAGTGTAAAAAAGTCAAAATTTATTTGTTGACAGATCGAAGGAATACGGTTGTCTGTGACATCAGCGATTGTCTTGAGTTTAGGAGGGTCCAACGGCAGGTGCTACAAAGACGCCGTTTTCTAAATATATTTTTAACCCAACAATCAATCAACGAAAGAATTCACTTGATTCACATACCTATAAAATCACCGAGACAGTGTCCACTTGTCCAGCACTTTGTTAATACTATAAAAAGTCGACAAATAAAATGCATTCTCTATTACTTCGCGTAAATGAATATTTCCCAGCTGAGCGGTATATGCGCCATTTGGAAAATGACTACTCTAATCAAATCTCTATACTATACAATATTGCATATGCATACATACATACATGCATACACTGTACAATGTACACATAGATATATGCTTCATGAGAAAAAAATTTCCACGTTTCACTTGCATTCCATTCAATTTTAGAATGTTTATTTATTCCTGCATGTAAAAAACTTAAGATAATTTATGATGTGTTCAAATTAAATTAAATAAAAGAATTTCTCTACATGTATACCAAATTGACGCATAAACCTCAATATATGTATCACATATAGATTTATATATATGTACATAATTACATATAAACCACATTACCTTATTTTTATAGGTTATGTTCTGATGGTTTCTCATCTCCACCCATACTAATAAGTATTACTTATAAAAGCGTTACATAAACTGACGTTTGTATGTACATTGTATACATACTGTATGTATACCTATATTATAAAAATGAGACCCTCCCCTCATTTAAGTCTTTACTTAAAGTTTTAAACGAGTAATTATTAAAAAGTTTTAATAAATCATATGATTTTGTGTACAATTATAAAAAATAATTATTCCTTTTTAATGCATGTAATATGCTCATAAAAAAAGTTGAACTGTACGGAGCAGTCAAGATGGCGTGCTGTGTTTAGAAAATAAGTGGAATTTGTATTTTGACAGATTGCTTTATCTATAGTTGTTAAGTCATTTACACGCAAATCTATAATAATCATAAGATTTTTATCTTCATGTATTAATAAATATTAAACTCATTTATTTCTCCCTCGCGTTTCTATGATATTAATTCATAATTTGTTTCTGATGGACACTTGTTTTACTGTTCTTTTTATTATACCACCAACATATTTATAGCAAGTGCAAGAATAGACACGTTCCATAACCCCCACGTCATACACCAGCAGAACCACAAAACATATATTTTCTTATTATACATTACGGATTCAATACGGAAAACAAGACGAATCTTTATTAGAGAAATGTAAGTTTTCATGACTTTTTTCTCAAAATTTTTTATGCTAATGAAACATTTTTCCAATATTTAATATATTTTTTACATTATTTTTTATAATTATATTATATCTTTAAATGTTTTATGAAATAATCATTAAATTAATACATAATTTTGCAATAGGTATATCTATAATTCTCATTTTCCTGCTATTGATGTTTTCAGTTGGACAAACAGTCAGACAGAAAAATGGGATTCCCCTGTGATTGGCAAACAAAGAAACAGAAAGTGTCACAAAGAGGACAATATCTTTTAGAAACTGGACAATGGTCTGATTGCAAATTTATCGTTGGTCGAGAACCACATCAGCAGGTCCTAGAAGGACACAAGGTTTTCTTAGCTATGTCAAGTCCTGTTTTTGAAGCAATGTTTTATGGAGGAATGGCTGAAAAAAGTGATCCGATACCAATACGAGATGTTCAACCAGAAGCTTTTAAAGCTCTTTTAGAATATATTTATACCGATCGTGTAGATTTGGGATCATTTGAATTAGCCTGTGAATTATGTTATTGTGCTAAAAAGTACATGCTGCCTTTTCTCGTTGAAGAATGTACAAAATTTTTGTGGTCGGACTTATCTCCAAAAAAAGCCTGTAGAGCCTATGAATTTGCCAAACTCTTTGAAGAGCCAGTATTAATGGAAAAATGTTTACAAATAATATGCACAAAAACACTTGATGTTTTCAAAGAATCTAGTTGGGAAGAAATAGAATTAGGGACTCTTTTGATAATTTTCGAACAAAATGAATTATTAATTTCTTCCGAGATAGAATTATTCACTGCTCTAGAACGATGGTCAAAAGCAGAATGTGTTAGAAAATCATTGGATCCTGTAGATAAAAAATCACAAAGATCTGTTATTGGTAATTCTTTGATGAAAATTAGATTTTTATCTTTGACACCCCAAGAATTTGCCGAAGGACCTGGGCGATCAAGTTTATTGACGAAAGAAGAAGCTTTTGCAATACTAATGAATATATCTTCAAGTAACAGTGAAATTCCTATGCCTGAAGGTTTTTCCACAATTACACTAAAAAGATACAACAATAAGATGCATCAAAAAACAGTAGGTTATCAATTTATTTTAAGAATTTGAACCTTATATATATTTTTAAAAAAATTACTTTAAAGTATTTAACACAAATTTACTATTTTAAAGGTTCCTATAATTGAGTGGACAGCGAAACGTTTATCGAATCTTGAAGAGTTATACCCCAAATGTACAACTCCGTACAAGGTAGACAGTCCCTTTTTTTCTTTTAATTTTCCTACAACTTCAATGGGACGTTCAACACTGGTACCACTGCCTGATGATTTAGATCATCGAACAAATTCATTAAGAAGTGGGCCTTCATCTTTAACATCAGGGGAACATCCTTCAACAATTATTGCATCTCATACAGTTTTCGACAGAGATGGAGTCAAATATTACTGCACAAGAAATGTTCTTACACCATTGGATTGCGTCAATACAAGCGTATTGGATTGTTCGGTTACATTTACAGTTGATAAAAATATTTGTGTCCTCGGAGTTCAAGTACCTACACAAATACAAGTAAGAAAATAATATTTAATAATAAACAATACTTTTTATTATTTTCTTAAGAAAAAGAAAATCTTTTATTCAATTTGATTTCAGTTAACTAACCAAGGAAATATGTTTCAAATGGATTCTTCATATACAGAGGTCCTATATGCCCACCTTCTCGATTCAGATGGTTCTCGATTAACTTATACTCATTTTACTACTAAAGTTAACAGCGGTACTCTTGTTGAGATTACTTTCAACCGACCGGTTTACATACAAAAGAATAAGGTAAAGTTTATACATTTTATTATTCTACTTCAAAATAGTCTTTATGGAATGATAGATCACACCAGGAATGCAATATTTATCTTATCTAAGTATATGTTATGTAATTTTTTGTACAACTTTTTTTTAATAAAATATTTCTGGATTACATTGTGGCGTTTAGTCTTGTAAATAAAAACAAAATCAAAGACCACCACGTTATCCATAAATTTTATTTTATTCATTAAATAAATTTCACTACACTGACAATAAAGTAACAGTTTCAATGCTCAGAAATTTGTTTGAATTGACTAAAGTGGATACATTTCTAATTAACTATATTAAAGTGTACAACTAGTATGATGGTATGAATTAATCGATTTATCAATTTTTCATGGACAATGTTCTCCCGTTACTAAGTATTTAGTAACCAGAAGCATTTAATTTGTCAAAATTAAATTTTATTTAATTAGAAACTTTATTATATCAGAATTTAAAAAAAAAATAAATTAAAACCTCAAGTCATTGTTGAATATGTACATATGTATTATGTCGCTATTTCATAATGCACTTGAAAGAATTATTTATAATGTAACTATAAGTTTCTGCTTTCTAGACTGATAACTCCATCATATTGAAAGTGTACTGCTTCATTTTTGAGTAGAGTTGCGGAGGGAATTAAAATAAATAAATTAAAATTCTTTTTAATAGGTATATCGAGTCGGAGTAGTTTTCAACAAAGTTGGACGGTATCCGATGGGAATTTGTTCTCAAAGTATGAACTGTGATACTGTTCTCTTCACATTTGGAGTAGGTAATGTAGACAATAATAGTCGAGATGGATTAATTAGATCTATTGTGTTTACTTATCACTGAAATTGTGTACTCAAGAAAACAAATCAGAATGAATTGTCAAATTGTGATATAAAAGACAGTGTTGTATATGTTTATATTAGCCAATATACATTTCTTTTGTGCGTGAATTATTGTTATTTGTCAAAGTAAAAACAATTTTAAAAATACATGTACAAATTTGAATACATTTTAATATTAAATATTAACTATCCCACAAAATATAAATATATAATTATAAAATTAGACATTTAGTTTATTTTCTTATCATCAGCCCATCACTTTATCGCTTCAAGGCAATATTGCATGGAATGATTCTTGTAATATTAAACGAAAATATTACTCTGTACCATACACTTTTTGTTATTTCTTGTATTCACTACGTATCAAAGTTTAATTTGTGTATGTTATAAATATTAAACAAACAAACATTAAATTAAATGAATTATAATATGTGTAATTTTTTTATTTCCTTTAAGGGTTGTTACTTTTGAAAATCGGAAAGTAAGCGCTGGAGAAGGGAAAATAAGAGTAGGTTCATTTAATTAGAATTTATAGTAAAAGACAAAATGTGATTTTTCAACGACACACATTATATAATAAATTATAAAAATATTTTATTGAAGAAACACAACTTCATATAATATGTACACTTTTACTAACTAAAATTTCTCTATACTTTCTTATATTAAATTTAAATTTATTATTGAGTATTACGAGTTGCTAATGTTGTTAAATTAATTTAGAAAACAGTATTTTTACTGCCTTCAATTATAAAAATAAGAAACTGTCTTCTTCTGTAATATTACTAAAAAAAACTTATTCATGTTTTATGAATAATGAAATCCCAGGTTTCGCACCACCTTAACTTTAAAATTTCTTTAGCACTTAAAGGTGCCGTTCCATAGCTAAGAGAAGCAAACTTGCGAAAAACGAAAACAATAAATCCAATCCAAAAAATGGCAAATATTTTTAAAATAAACCAAAAGTGCTTTCGCTTAAAATGAATTCTGCAAATAAGTAATATTTTATCAGAATTTAAATTTATTAAGGAATATTCTTAATAGTAATAATTTAAAATATTTGTTTGTCCAAATCTTTTGCAATTCGGAAAAACATTTTTTTAAGAATGCCTTCAACCAACCTGAGCAGAGAGTATATATGATCTATTGTACCAACTGTTAATAGTGTCTTATACATAAAGGCTGGTAAATAATGATGTAAAAACAGAGTCCTTTCTACAAATATAAAAGGTAGGTAATGTAAAAAATATCCCGTTAGTAAAACCTGACCAATAGTTGCAAATTTACTCCATTCTGCTTCAGAAATATCGTAACAAAGCCTTCTTCGTCTTATTAAATAGAAAATTAAAAGTCCTGAATATACGATTATTGCAATTGTTCCAGTATACCATACTGCTATATTTCCCAAGAGATAGATTTGAGCCTAAATAATGATAAAATTTTAATTATTTTAAAAATAAATGTTCAGGATTTTACATTCAATTTAATGTCTAATAGTAATAGTTTACAATTAGATGAAAAGTAAAATCCTAAAAATTATGCTGTAAAATCACGGCTTTTAAGTTGAAACTAATTCTAAATATTAATACCAACAGTATACATGTGCATAACTATAGAATTGAATTCAACTCACATTACTTTTAGTAGAAACCCAATATGCAATGCCCCTAGTCAAAAAAGGCCACTCTAAGGGTCCACTAGAATACATATGACTGTTTTGTACTTCATGAGTGTCAAATAGCATTTTCATCTGTAACTCTAAAAACTTTTCCCAAAATGATAAACTTGTAGCTTTTAATGGTATCATTTCTGCATTAATCAATTCTCGTTCTCTCTGCTTTTGGTCCTCACTTTTTGTGTACCTGTGTTCCTCTACATTCCATATAGCGTTTGATTGTTCAATTATTCTATCTGCTACAACCTCGTGTTGATTGAAACCCCATTCAGGCAACATTCGACCACTGAATTTTAAGGCACATTCTGTATTAATATGAATTAATCGGACTTGACTTTGTATAGCGTGCCAGACATTATCAGCTTGATCTCGATTAGCGATTTCCACACGCCACAGATTTTGAGCAGACATAGAAACATTATAGTCAATGTAACATGAAACTTCTTGACTTTGAGGAGTCATTGGTGCTGCAATGTCGTGTGAATTCAAAGCTCGACTTGTGATTCCATGAACTAATTGTATAACTTCTCCATGTCTAATAGGTTCACTAGGCTTCGTAACGACCAAATCATTGATCTCAGGCCGCTTAATAATCCACCAATTGTTAACGTCTTTAAACGAATAGCATGTTACTTGTTGCTGATGTGAGCTTCCTCGTTTATCAGGATATCTCAAAGGATATACTTGATTATGACTGTGTAACCAACATGCTCTACCATACGTATGGCGTAGAGTAATTTGCGAACCATGTGTTACTTCCAAGGGTTGTCCTTTGGTAATACTAGCCAATCCTCCTTCCAAACTAGCTTGAAAAGCACTTGTCATCACAGAATCATGAGGGCCGGCTTTCGTAAGTACTGACAGATGAACGTAAAATATTCCCAAATAAACTACTGTTATAATAATGAAGAGAACAAAAATTCTTAGAAATAACTGACTCCAAAGTATTAAATTCGAAACTTCATTTTTTGACAGTAAATTCCAATAGTCTCGTCCAATCAAGACAAGTGCAAGAAATAATGAATAAAATCCAACATACTTGACACTGGAAAAAGAAATGGTTTTTAGTCATATTAATAACAGTCTTATTATCATTGTAAAAGTAAATTTAAATTGACTGCTACAACATCTTTTTTTCTAGTTTTCGTGAATAACAAAAATTGATAAATATATACATACCATAATGCACATGTCAAATTCGCAGCCGCCAATATCAACCAAATCCACCAAGCAAAAGTGAAAGGCTGATCATGCACTTTTCTAAATTTCATTACACATAATAAACCCACAAGTAAAAATTGAATTAAAATACTTTCCATAAGAATGAAACGTGACTGGGTCAAGAGAGCGTTATCTGAAATACCAGGTTTCATTTCTTTTCATTTCCTGACATTAACGATGTTACAGAGTAGCATTTATATTTTAAAAAAATGACTTCAACTATGTACACTTTTTTTTCTAAGGAACTTTTCTTACAAATCAAACAGCTATGGTAGAATAAAAAAAAACCAGTTGACCTGAATTTTTCAAGTATCATTTGTGCACACAAAATTGAAAATTCATTAATATATACATAAGGACAGGAATAATTCCTTCCATCTGTTTGTTAACTTTTACCTTCCTCAGACATTTTTTCTACTATTGAACATTTTTCTAATCTTTCGATATTTTATTTCACATCAAATAAATTCTTAATGCAATATACACAAATAAAACTTGTAAAATTCAGGATAACTATAAATCTTTTCAATTTTACAATAACTGTCAAAATTGAAAGATATATTCCTTTTAAAAAAATGTACAAAACAGGCGACCATATTGAACAGGTAACACTCTGAAACATCGTTAAATAATTATTGTAAAAAATCTATTAATCTTACCAAAAAGCAACATTAAGCCAGTAATTATACAACTCCAGTGTCTAAGACCAAATTCTTTTGACAAGTAGTAAGCAGTGGGAATTAAAAAACTCCCACATAACGCAGGAATTAATCTTAAAGCAAAAAGAGGAACCTCTTCACCATATGGATTTCCAATTCTATCAAATTTGAATTGGCCATCAAAATTTGCCAAATATGCTGCAGCTGATATAAGTTGCTTTCCCAAAGGGGGATGAGAATCAAAAAAAAAAATTTTTTTCATATAGAGACTTACATATTTACCGTAGTTCAATTCGTCAAATCTATTAAAGATAGTTAAAAAATTATTATACAATGTAAAAATATTTTTAAAATACATAAATAATAAATATTAATATAGGTTCACTTTTCACATCGGAATCTTTTTTTCTAGTTAACAATCTCATCTTTAGTATAAATGATATGCACGTTTGTAAAGTTTATATTATTTTTCAATATTTTATGAAATATTGAGTAAAAATAATTCTTGTTAACCAATTTTTAATGTAAAAGTGTTGAGAAACTCAAAATCTTATCATCAGACAAGTTTTTTTTACTGAACGTTAAAATCTTGAAATTGAAACTTTTTGACAAATACACTACTTTTTTATAAGGAAGCAATTAATTTAAAAGCTAAAATAATACAATACGTTACACAATATTGCGAGGTTCTTCTAGATGGTAGAGGCGAGTAACTAGTCCAAATATTAATAATATCATAGCCATTAAATCTATTTCAAAATGAACTTTAAGTAGAACTGGTGATGTAGAATTTACCAATTGCTCCATTTTTTCAGATTTTAAAGATTCATTATATAATATTTGTTCATTTTTGTTATCAGTTAAAATTCTATCAGCTTTTTCTTTCTTTAATCCTTTATTTGTTTTGTCTATAGATTGGTCATTTCTCTGTGGAAAAATATAAATTTTCACAAATATTGGAATTGCACTAGTTATTTTTAATGAGATTATTAATCACAATAAAATTTAATCTTTTAATAAAAATAGGATTAACAATTTTACGTACCACTTCGTTAAAAATTCTTTCAGTAATATTTTCCGAATTAAAATCAAAATTTCCAATTTGATCTTTTGCCTTTCTACGTCGTACCTCCATTTCAGTTTTCAAATTTTTCTACCTGATTATACACTTTTTTAGTTTACAAAAACTTAATATAAGTATTTTATATAATATATACTTTTAAAAAATTTCTCTCAACCTGTAACGGTACTTAGATTATTGGGAATTGACTTGGTGGCGTGGCCTCACCAATATGGCGGTAAAAAGATCCCATTAAAAAGCAAAACACATGTGATTTTTCAAATTAATGTGATAATATTAATTAAAATAGAAAATATATTATACAGTTCGACTGGCACCATCTTTTCCCAAAGTAATGATATTCAAAGTACATCGTAATACTAATCATCATCATTCATTTTATATTAAAATTGAGAGAAATGTCAAAAATAATAACAGTGTTAGACAAAAAATACTATTATTATTATCTTATTTGGGATTTTTCCCATAAAATAAAGCAGCTTCTACAATAGGTGCAAAAATGTCATGCATTTTGCATAAAAATCGCACTATGTACTTGTAACCTTTTGGACAATTATTGTAAACTCTTTGAATGTTAAGGAGCTTCTACAATATTGCTAACCTTTTCTATCTTAAGACCTAAGCACAACTGCTTCGCGAACGCAAAGCATGGATTGGAAAAAGACAGAGATATATTTTCATCCTATTCTATCGCATGCTTTGTGTTCGCGAACGACTTTCGCGAAGCTATTCTACTTTGGCCTGAAGGTGGTTCCAGAATAGAGGCAAAAGCAAAAGCCAAGTGCAAGTCCAAGTCCGAGTTTTTTTTCCTATAGGACGCTCCATTATACCTCCGATATAAAGCCCACGCAGAATTAATACGGATACGTCAACAGGGCATAAGAAAGAAGAGGACAGAGACTATATGTGTTCTTTTCTTTCTCATGCCATTCATTCTGCATAGGTCTATACCGAGAAGCAGGCAGGTGGCGCGAAGACTTCTCTTCCTACTGTTTAACATCGCACGCTTCTCTCTTTATTATTTGACATTTGCATATGTCAAAATATAGTGCGTATATATATATATATATATATATATATATATATAATATTTTTAAGCTTTAGAAAACTATAAGTGGAATAATAGTTTGTCTTCTATACGAGAACATTTAAGATAAATTAAAGAAAAATTTATTATATTTTTAAAAATGGATAAAGAAGAGGATGAATATTCAGTAATTGACTCAAAAGCTGATGGAACTTCGATACTAAAATTGAATAATTGTTTACTTGACAAACATTCTTCAAAAATTCGTCGACGAAATGTGATAGATAAAAATAATTCTTCATTATTAAAGGATAATGACTTCAATTACAATAATAAAAGTATTGAGTTCTCGTTAGATGCAGAAAAAGCATGGATACATGGTATAATTCCTAAATTACCAGAAATTTTTAATATAGATTCACCAGGTAATTAATTATTGTAATAATATTATTTAAATACAATTCTAACAGTTGTCTGTTACTAATCTAGAATCATTTACTGAAAGGGAAAGAGTGAAGATAAAAGTAATACAAGGAACTGTTATCAAATCAAATCTTACTTATGGTAAACTCAAATTACTAAGTATCAGTTCTGAAGGTTTAGTTATTGGTAAATATTTAAAATATTTTTACAATAAAGTATATATATATATGCATATCTTGAAGAGTGATCGAGGTTTTAAAAAATTATTACCTTCTATTATCGCCCTAAAATAACAAACTCTTTTCCAAAGAATTTGAAAAAACCTCGACCACCATTAAGTAATACCAAATTTTATTTAATTTCTTAAATGGAATATGACAAGTAATATTAACCTAGTAAAATTCAAAAACTATAATATATTTGGCAGATCTACTTCCAAATATAATTAAATATCAAATTAAAAAAATAAGATTTTGAGAGTAAAAAATTGTCGTTTTTGTGTTACATTTAAATCATGAAAAATAAAAATAAAATATTAATTGGATTTTTCTTAAAAACTTTTACTTTTCTTCTTTTTTTATTTAGAAAGAAAGCTAAGATTTTTCATTTAGTCAACTTATTTTTAAAAGGAGAAACCTTTTTTTCAGTAATAATAAACTATTGTTACTAGTTTTTAAGAAGGAGTTTTTTAACGCTGTTTCAGAGTGACTCAAAAAAATCTCTAGTCTGTCATTAATATACATTTTTTTAAAAAGTATTTTTAGTATTAAAATGTTTGTACCACTCTGGAACATTGTTAAAGGACATAATGTGGAAGCTAGAGAAAAAGAGCTCAGTTTTATAAAAACTTTTTTGTTTTTTCTTGAAAATGACATTAAATTGCAATCAAAAAGGTTTCTAGTAAAAAAAAAGATAAAAATCATTTAAATCTGTTCAATTAAAGCTTGAAGTCATTAAGATGATTTGTAGATGATGTACGAAGAGTTCTATGGCCAGAATTGCTAAGATTACCTGATAAGGAAATGCCAATCGTAACCGAATTGGAAACCATTCACAAATGCATTCCTTGTGAAGTTTATCAGCAAGTCTTAAAAGATGTTGCTCGAAGTGGAGGACATCTTTTTTCTGATGCAACCGAAGAAGAAATTCAAATATTCCAAGAGCAAATGACACAATTAATTTGCTGGGTTTTATATCGAAATCCACGTTTACAGTAAGCTGTTACATGTTTATTTATTGTTTTAAAATTATTCTTAACTATAAAACCGTGGTTGTGATAAAAATGTGTTCACAACTGTAGATAATTATATTACTAACTAAAACACAATTTACTTTAATAACCTTTTCCACATAGTACAATATATTTGACGAATTTTACATGTAAGCTTACAACACCATTATATTGTGCTGTGTCAGTTCTTTTTACAATATTTATGTAATAATAGTGAAAATTAATGATTAATTCTAAATAAATTCAGCTATTATCAAGGTTACAATGATGTAGCTGCTACAATTCTTTTAACGATGGGTCTTCAAAGAGGTTTACATGTCTTAGAAAAAATTTCTCTAACTTATTTAGAGAGATTTATGGAAAAGACAATGGAAAAAGTAAATCAAGAACTCTTTTTTATATTTGCGCTATTGGAAAGAGAACACCCAAAACTTTTAGAACATTTGGAGAAGTAAGTTTTTTTAAACATAATATTTCTACGTATTTGCATGCTTAGTTACATTAAAAAATTTATGTTGCTACGCTACACAGAAAATTTAAAATGTAAATGCTAATGTTATTTAACGCCGATCCAAAATAGTTCATCTTTCAAAACAGCTGTCGGTTATCGTGCAATTAAAATTAAATAATTTTTTTTCTTAATTTGAACAATTATCGAAAAAATATAAGAACTGATATTATTGTACTTTTTTTAACGCTCAAGAAATTAAAGATCTATTTAAACACACCACTCCACAATGTTAAATTGTACGTTATCTAAAAAGCTGAATAGATTGAATAAAACAGCAATATTAAAAATAACGGTTAAAACTTTAACTTTTAAATGCATTTAAATAACATTCAACGATAAATTAATATTATTTGTTTATAAACACTTGGACAGTAAAAATATCAAATTTACTTTATATCTCTTTCTAGAAATACATTTACATATAGCACAACTTGTTTCAACGAACTGAAAATTTGCAATATTGCATGTCCGTAATATTACAGTGCAACATTTAATAAAAAGTTTCGTTCAAAAAGTTGTGGTATCGATGCATTTACTTCTCAATACGAATTTGTTGTCAATTTTTAATATCTTTTTATTTGTGCCAATTTTGGTACAAAAAATTATTTTGATATTTGAAAAATACTAACCTTATGAAAATTTATGACAGGTCTGCCATTTTTTCCTATCTTTTTATGGAGAATCTCTAAAATTTTCAATATTTTTAAAATTCTTTATGAGCAGTCAACAAAATTTCGTACACCTTTTGATCAAACAACCAAAGCAGAAAGTTTTGGTTTTTTGATATACCGGGAGCTCAAAAGGTGTGCCAATGCCATGAGTTGAGTTAAATGTTTAACATTGATATTGTCTTTTTTACTAAACATTTTAACCTTTTTTTTATAAATAACAATAAATTCCTATCATAAATTTTCATAAAGGTAACTGATGAACATTAAAAAATTTTTATAATTCAATAAACCAATTTTACAGTGTAGAATTGTTTCCCCATTTTGCATTAGCAGAATATACGACATGGTATGCTCATAAATATGCAGAGAACAGAAAATTACTTCATAGGCTTTTTGACTATTTTCTTGGAAGTCCACCTTTAATGCCCTTATATTTGAGTACAATAATAGTTATCCATAGAGCCGATGAAATTTTTAATACTATTCCAGACATGGGTCATACGCATAAAATTTTATGTTCTGTAAGTTGTACAAATTAAATTTTAAATACAAATTTCCGATAAATTTTTAAATATCACCCACTTCCGATTCCTTTCAAAACTTGGTACATACATGTATTTTTACACTCTGATTACGAGAATCGTATTGAAAATTGGTGCAATTCCCGGTCAATGGAATAATAATAAATCATTCTAATATTGTAGAAATGTTGTAAATATTTTGTCTGCTGGGGAATTTAAAGTTGAAGGACCAAAAAGATGCAGTTAGATTATTTTCTAAGATAAACACAAAAAACCCAAATTTTTTTTAAATATATTTTTTGCTGTAATAATTAAATTTTTCGCCAATTTTCAATAGGTACTATTTTCGCAAGTGGTGCACAAAAATACATTTATTTACAAGGTTTCAAATGAATCGGGGGTAGGTACTATTTGGAATTACATACACCCGAAATTCTTGTAAGGATACATCCTTATGGGAATTTTCAATAGGATTATTCATTGTGCAATCATCTGAAATCATTTTAATTTAATGTCGCACTATTTGAAAATTGCAATAAATTTCACATTTACAGCTTCCAGAAAATTTACCGATTGAAAATCTACTTGTAAATGCAAAGAATCTTTATCATCGATATCCTCCAGGCACGATTAATAATGATGTGAGAGACTATGATTTAAAGAGGCGTCGTAAAGAACAAGAGTGGAAGGCAAAAGTAGAAGCAACTCGAATGGAAAGGGAAAATAAATTAAAAATTGTTCAATCAAGGCGAAGAATTCCGTATCGAATGCGAAGCTATAAAACTATAACTGTTGTAACAATTATAGCTTTAGGTCTATATGCATTTTTAAAGTCATCTTCTGGATTAAACTGACATTAAAAGAATTCCCCCTTTTTTAAAGGTTAACTATGGGAGCATTGAAACCAAATCATTATACCTATAACTAATATTTGTAAATATAGAATAATTAAAACTTTATTAATTTGTTTTGTAAATATAATAGATAGAATAATAGTGTATGAATTCTTAAGTTTAAACGCACTTTTACAGCTTTGGCAATAATTCCTCATCAGTTATTGTTTTAAAGTAAAAGAAATACAACATACATAAAGTTATTGTTCCTTATTTAAAAGAATATTTTTTCAATCTATTCTACGCTAACGTTTTAAAAAGTTTACAAAAATCATTATAATTGAAAAAAAGCATTCATAAAATAAATAAATACATATATAATATATTTTTAAAAAGAAAATAACCAATATAATATCAGATATACATACATATAAAGTAATTTTTCTTATGTAAAGTACAATAGCTTATTTAAATAAAATTAAAAAGAGATGATTAATTCTCTGTACAAGCCATTGATGACTTGAGCCAAATTTAAGGCGTGTTTCAAAGACCCGCCATACAAGAAGCTTTTACAGTGTAGGTTTCTGATAAGTTTATTAAAGTATAACTTTAATGAAACATTACTGTAAGCTTACGGTAAGATTTATGTAAGCTTCGTGCGAGCTTACATTATGATAAGTGAATATATATTAAATAATTATTCGTACGGATAAAGTTTCTATATGGCTGCGTAGTAAATTTTATTTAACTATTAATCTTAGCGTCTGTAACTTTTATTTGAAAGAGAGAGAGAGAGAGAGAGAGAGAGAGAGAGAGAGAGAGAGAGAGATTGGGTTGATTCCGAATAGGGTAATGAATAGGTGTTATAAAATTTGTTTATTAAATTATAAATGTTTTCTATCGTGAAAAAAGTGGAAGAGCATAATGTAGTATACATACAAATTATTTGGAATTATTGAAAGGAGAACTTTATAATTTAAAATTATTTTCATATAAAATCCTACCACAGATTTTTTCTATATATCTATTATTATTATTATCATTGACGACCTCTGCGTGCAGTATTATTATTATTGGTACTTCTATAAGGATCTTCAACAACAATCGAGTTACAAATTAAATCATATCCAGTTCGATTAAATCTAAAGAAACAAAGTGAGAAACAAATAGGAAAAAGAAATGCCAAAATTAAATTCTTTACTACTGAACGACCCAATGCTAGGGGTAAACCAAGATTTGTTGCCGGAGAAACAAGCACTATTTCACCATCTGGTCGTTCAACAGGAATTACACTGCGACATTGTACAACTCGTAAACCCATTACTGATTTACCAGGTGTTGCACCACCTATATGTCCATAAAGTCCACGTTGCAGCCAAAATGCCTAATGTAACATTTAAAAAAGTTTGCAAACATTCATAAAACGTTACAATTATGCAACAGTATTTGTTTTATTACCTCGAAAATGCAAACGATTACTCGATGAACTAGTTCTAATATTAAAATACTAGAAGTCAATTCTACAGCCATTTTATAATCAATTTTTAAATTTCTTTGAAGTAGATCAATATCAGATGGTTCTATATTTCTGTAAGGATGTATCTATAGTTAAAGTAAAACAATCATTTACTGCTATTTATATATTATATATACATATATCATTACTTACATGAAATCAAAAACATCGACTGCAATAAAAGTAATAGCTAACTTTAATAAAAATAACATAATAGAATCAATAAATTCTGCGACAAATCTTTTCCATATAGGAGGTATTCGATATTCCAAACCTGTAATCATACATAAAATATATCGAAAGAAGTATATTTTTTAAAGAGGAATGACCAATGAAAATTAAATACTATCTTACTTCTTCAATTTCGATATTGACCATAAAGAAATATCGTTCATTCTTACATATAAATTTCAATTATTTTACCTTCGACATTCAAAGGATGAAAAGGTTCAGTTTGAATGTTTCGTCTTCTCTCTCGCAATGACTCATTATTTTGTTGATTGGAATGAGAAAAAAGTGATGTAACAGAAATACCTATAACAATTATATCTGTAAATTTTATAATTATCCTATTTATATAATTCAGTTAAATGTAATACAAAATGAGAAAATTTGTATGTGGAAAAAACATTTTTATGACCCTCACAAACATTTTAAATGAACGCAAATTACTAAAATTTATAGCAATGATTTTCAGTTTATTACTCTTGAGTACTATTTATAGTTTTTAAAAAGGAACCTCATGAATCTGAAGTCAAAATTCAAAATAGTGGATCCAATATTGAGAAAAATTCTTTAAAAAAATGTACAGAATATTTTCTGAACTTTTTTTACTACATCGAAAACAAATTAGTATCTGTTTAAAAAGTGCAATAGTTGATTAAAAGAATTACTCCAAACTTCACTGATTAAATTATAAATTTTAAATTGTAGTTATAATAGAAAAAACTGCTTACTTCAACCATATTTTATGGTATTCTTACCTAAATCAAATTGTAAATAGTTTTCATTTGTTTTAATTTGCCCATAAAAGTCGACTTTCGAATTTTGTTTGCGTCACGCCCTACTCAGTCTTATTCCGATGCATTAAACATTTTTTAATACAAAAATCTCAGACCGATTAATTAATATATTTCTACTTTCCAGTAATCAATCTACATCAATCATTGAAAATACATGAGAGAAATGCACTGTTTAAAGAAATCATAACTTTTTCAATTTCTAAGTTAAAAATTTTCTAGGTCATTTTTAGAAAAATTTAAGAATAGCGAATGTTCAAAAACAGATCACGAGAATGCATTACGATTTAAGCAAAGTTTTATCAAATATTCAAAGAAATTGAAGAAACATTTTTATTCCAAGGTTTTTGAGGTTTTACGATAATACAAAATCCGATATCAGAAATTAATTTCCCAAAATTGTGGATCCAATATGAAGGATGTGATCTACTTGGTGTTAACTTAATTAAATTTTTTAAGTAGGTTAATATAATTTTGTTTATCAAATGTAAGTAGTTAAAAACACAAATATAAAGTAAACAAAAATTTAGTCAATTCAACCAACTATAAATGTAATTAATTTCATACTTAGAAAATCTTTTTCCGTTGAGATGGAGTACTAATTTCTGAAAAACTTCTTAATTCTATGAGGCTTTGAGCAATGCATTTGATGCATCAAATCTTTTTCTTTTACAACATATTGTAAATATAATTATGAAAAAATAAAAGTATGTTTACATAACATATAAAAAAAACTCTCTTAGTTTTTAGTCTCATTTTCTTCATCTAATTATATCACGTCATACCTGGAGTGTTATTTAATGCATGACTAGATGCCAAACAATGAGGAAATATGGCTATGACACTTTGCCATGAATATACTTCTTGTAGCCATGCTTCTAATTGATTAAAATAATTGCTACGATCTGTTTTAGTGCATTCATCCATTAATATATTGTCCTTCAATTTGTCTAAATTATCCTCCGACATTATTTTTTTTCTCTCTATATAACAATTGATATGTTTGTTAAAATTTCTAAATTAATAATTTACATACATAGTATGCCTTTTAAAAAAAACTATTAACTAGCAAAAATAACATTATAAATATTACGTTAATGTGAATTGTATGTATGTAAATAATTTTGACAAACTGCACACTGTATAGTATATATTTTTTTTATATATGTATATATATATAAGAAATAAGATCAGCATTAAGGTACGGCCACATCTTCAATACGAATCTTAGGCTGTGTTTACATGCTTGCATTCTAACCAAGAAGACAAGGGCTTTGATAGCTGTGCATTGGCTATGCATCGCTTAAAGGTGCCGTCTCATGTAGGCGTAAAAGCGTCGGCAGAAAGCGTGAAGCATGAGAGTGAAAAAGATAAAATATCTATTTGTCTCTTTCGCTCTCATGAATTTCGCTTTCCACCGACGCTTTCACGTCTACATGGGACGGGCCCTTAAGAAATAGTTGTCTATTGTAGAGTCAACCTTAGAACTCAAGCATATAAACACTGCTAATTACAACTGTGAATTCGACCTAATGATTGTTTTGTTTCTTTCGTTCACGAAGTAATAATAAGGAGACTTCACTCCATGCGCGATCTAGGAAAAATATGTCCCCACTTTAGGGAACATGATGATCGAAATTTAGAGCGTAGCAGAAGTGGCGTTCCTTGCGGGAAAACTTAGGAAACAACAATTTTCCAATGTCACGTGGTTCATTGTTTCTGTATAGAATGTTTATATGTGTCGAAGTGTAGGTTAGGTTTGTCATAGATTTCTCTTGATTAAAAGTTTTTTTTAATTATGTATAATTGAAATCAGTTTTTATTGCATATTTTGGATATAATGAAAACTTAAACATCAATGGTCTGTATTAATAGTTGATCCTCTTTCTGTATTTTCTCTTCAAAAATTACAAATATAACCTATAAAATTATTTGATAGATAGGTCCCTTTTCTTGTGGCATGCGAACATATGTGTGTGTTTACAAGTGTTCTGCTGCTCTTGTTTATGTTTGGTGATTTTTTTGTGCAATTTATTCACGTGGTTTTAATTTTATATTTAGTTTTAGTTTTGTTGTGGTCATGTCATAACAATAGCAGACGACAATCAGGTGACGCGAAGTAGAAAAATCTGTACTTTTAGATTTTCTCTCAAGGAACGCCACTTCTGCTAAGCTCTAAATTTTCATCATCATGTTCCCTAAAGTGGGGACATTCGTTGCTAGAAGTGAAATCTCCTTTTAATACTTCATGTTCAAGAGTTAAAATAACATTTACACAGAAAAGCTAATG